>APFE031367490.1:90417-119690 GCA_000404065.3 Pinus taeda
ATGTGTTATGCTCTCGCATTTTTATTTTTCTTGTGATTTAGAATTCATATGCAGGTAATTTCTGTACGGGGTTAAAACCTACATATTTGAGTGAATTCAAATCACAAGAATGGCCCAACTCTAGCTCTGCAAAATGACACCAAAACTCCGACACCAAATAGAAAATTCTCTTGTAATTAGCCGACTCTTCCAACCCACTATAGATGATCCCATATTATGCTACATGAATTGCCGTTGCGCCTAGGAAGTGCACATAATTGGAAATTCTGCTACTAGTGTAGCCCTGCAGAAGCCCGAAAATGGATTCAAAAATTCCCAACTACGGAGACACTCGAAGTTTTATGAAGATGGGGTGGAATTTTTCTTGAAATCCCTATGGTCACATTGCAAATCCTGTGCTAAACAACTCCAAGAGAGGTCAAAAATATGGATATGATAGTCAAAAGATGAGAAATTCTTCTTTATTATCTTAAGTAGTCATGACCCTCTCTCTTCTTAGTGGCCCCCACAACCCACCAATTCGTCCCCCTTTCCTATAGGTTTGACTTGCTTCCTTTGGTGCCCCCCACATTCCACTAGAAGTTCAATTTCCCCCTCTTGGTGTACAATACCTCCTTTTTCTAAAGCATGGGTCCCCTCTACCCAGTTTTCCTAAGTCAAAAGGCCCAAAATTGTCTCCAATGCCAAAATTGTAAAATTGTGCTACACTTCATCAATTTATGCAATTGGGGATATCACAAAGATTTAGATTTTTTTGTAACACACATAAGATACATTTAGAAACCTTCACGTTTTAGGAATTTTAACTTTTGCTGTTATTCATATCTTCAATTCTAAGTGTTTAGTTTTGGTTTTCTTTTATGCGCTATTTTTGGAACTCTACACATTAATATATATTATATATAATTTATCACCTTTATCATCTATGTTATAGGTACTTGAAATTCTAGGGATATCATTTTGTAAATAATATTCTTATACCGATAGATATGCATGGTATAACGAACAAAATTTTCTCATCTCACACATATAGGTGGAAGAAGACTCAAATACAATGCCTCAGTCATAAAAATGTCATTTATTTATTACATTTGGTTAATCCAACTGAAAGAAAATTTGCAAATTTGAATTTTCTATCCATGTATGGACTAACTAATTGTTCATGCCTTATTTTGTAAGAGTTTAAAAATTTCGCGCACCAAATGTGAGCCTTAACATACTAGTAATCATGCCCACTCATGTGTGTTGATTTGTAACCTTTTTATGAAGTTAGCACCTTGTGTGACTGATTTTGTTTGGTATAGGTATGTATCAAAGTAGAAAAGCATGGTTTGACCTATGAGATATTGTGATATTTGTTTATTGAAGGCACTTCCAGGTTACTTGTGAGAAGATCCATAGAGATGTTGAGATATTGTTTCTATTGTATATTTTTCTACAAGAGCATGGTAGAATACAATATTTTTCTAGATAATTATTTCATAATGATTTCAATATGATATTATTATGCCGTTGATATCATTAAGTAATTACACTTCAGAAAATTTCAACGATAAATGCAATGGAAATAGTAAAGATCAGAGAAATACAACCTTGCACAATAGAGACAAAAAATTTACCCCGGGAAATCCAAACTTGGAAGAAAACCTAACAACTTTTCTTCTAGGAGAAATTATTCTTCAGCAAGGTTTACAAATCCATTGTCTAGAAATATGTGCCAAAATATGAATCAAAATACTAGTCAAACCTGGTCTCTTTTTAGCAAGTCAATGCTGATCAAATAAACCAAAATACACATAATACAATAGTGGTCAAACAACTAACTTGAGGTCAAACTTTGGCCTTGTAGCCATTTTTGTCAACTCCGGTCTGCTTATGTGGTCAAATCTATAATGTGATCAATTTTGGTCAACAATCAACTTTGGTCAACGTTCAAATAGATTACTTGGTCAAACTCTAGTCAACTTACCCTCTTTATGTGACATGTGTGACTGCTCTATAAGAGAAGATGTTGATTATTGATGATCGAAAAGAAGTATCATGTCATGTATATATACTAATCGAATGGGGTTGAATTGGCCCAAGGTACATGTCCCTTCACCTTGCTGGGCCAACTTGTCTTCTTGGGTCAACTTGATACCCCCCTAAAAATAAAATTTTGATTTCAATTTTCTTAAGATGGCTTGGAGTATCATAGGCCATTTACCCCCGGCCAAATCAACATGGCCCGACCAAAGTCATTTATGGCTCCTCGGGTTAATGTATCAATCTCCTCTACTCAAATAAGCATGACCTAGCCAAACTCCTTCATGGCTTCTCAAGAGAGGATTTTCCCCTGGACCATTCATCCCCTGGCCAAATCAGTATGGCACAACTAAAGTCCTTAATGGCTTGTCATGTGAATTTCAACTATCTCCTTTAGTCAAATAAACATGAACCAACCAAGTCCTTCTGGCTTTTGATGAGAAGATTCGTCCAATATACATTTTTCCTTGGGCCATTCACCCCTTCTCAAATAAACATGACCCAACTAAATCCTTCTAACTTATTAGGTGAATGTATCCATTTCCTCTAGTCAAATCGACATGATCTAGCCAATTCCTTATGGCTTCTCAGGAGATGGGTTTCCTAATCTTGCAAAGACATCAACACTTCGTCTCAATCAAGCGAGACATTTTACATGACTCCAAGCTTGTGTCTAAAGTATACAAACTTTATCTAGACATATGCTTGGTGAGAATGTCCGCAATCTTCTTGTTTGTGGATATGTATTGGGTCTTCACTACTCCCCTTTGCATCATGTCTCAAATGAAGTGAATTGATCAAATAGTTACGTAAGAAGCTTATAAAGCCACACTGCTTCACAATATTATGCCTTTGGGGTCCTAAGTGCGACAGAAGTATACTTTATCCTAAACTAGGATATCATAGTTAATCCCAAGCTAAAGTAACACCCCCAAAGCAATCTTTCTATCCTTTGCAATCCTTGCTCAATGCCAATATTTATATCCCTATAGCCTCGATTCACCACTTGAGACATATGTCCGACCATATCCAACTGTACCATGTAGGTACCTCAACACACGATTCAATGCAACCCAATGTAAATGCCTCGACTTAACCATAAACTGGCTCAGGGTTCTCACTGTAAGGAAAATATCAGGCCTTGTGTTAACCATATACATCAAGGATCCAATCAATTGCCTGTACACCATGGGAATCCACCAATTCTGAATCTGAAGCAGAATCACTCAACTTCTTCAGAAATATCACCATAGGTGTATCCATGGACTTGCAAGCCATCATACCTAATCTCCTCTAGAATTTGGACAATTTACTTCTCTTTTCTAAGGAAGATATCATCAGGTATTTACTCCTAGAGACCTTTTGTCTCTGAGCATCTTGCCTGAAAATCTCAACCCATGACATCCACTTGGAAGGCTGCTCCTTCCATTCTTCCTCACTGTCTTCTCCTTAATAATTGGAAGATCTTCCAGCCATCTAGCACAGTTTTGGATGTCCTAAAAATTTGTACACTTGAACATCAATCACTCCCACTAAGTCTATGCTCAGGCACCTAGGCCATACACGAATATGACCATCTAGCGATTGGAGTAAAGGGTATCCTCGTAGTGCATTCCCTCTTTTTGAGAGAGCCCTCTTTCCACAAGCCTTTCTTGGTACTTCTTAATGATACCATCTGCTGCACGAATAATCTCCTTGGTAGCCTCCACATTGTACCCTTTCTTCCTTTTTGCAAACTCCATTCAGGAGGTCATGGAAGAAATAATTGTAACCAAGAAAAAAATACAAGGACAAGAAGTTGACCAAAAATACAAATAATAATAATTATTAAGGGAGAAAAATATGATTGGAAGTGACTTATCTCTTGATTAAGGGAATGAATTGTTGAGGATTGTAGACTCTCTCTTTGAAAAATCTGTAAGAGAAACTTGGAAACTTGTCATGTTCCTAGAGTCACCACATATTCCTTGACTATAATTGTAGCTTGAATTGGCTCAAGACTAGGGATATACTCCAAAGCCTCATCATAACTCCAAAAATCCTATAATAGTTTCTTTGAATAGAATTCATGCTTCCCAACTTTTTCTGCAACATTCATATCATTGTCATGATATCATGCTTGACGACAATATTTTACATTTGTTTCAACATAGAAACGGTGCTCACCTTAACCTTTAATAAAATCATCCATCTTTGCCACATTCTCACTTCAATTGCTATCAATTCAAAATATTTACCAAATTTGAGATATGCCTTTAAAACACTACAAAATGAATCTTTAAGTTAGACCTAAGACAATGTTGAGTCCTTCTCCAAGATAGGCCTCAAAACTTCTCCAAAATAGGATGAGACCAAGGCTGTAAAGGCTGAAAACTAGGTCACCTAATATGCCTATATTGAGGCTTCCAAAGGGATGAATCTAAGGTTGCCATAGGGGCTGAATATGAGCGTGCTATAGGGCCGAAATTTAAGGCTAATTGAAACTGAAACAGGGTGGAGAATGAGGCTCAAACAAGCTGAAAAGTAATGTTGCAGTAAGGCTGAATTAGGGCTACAACATATCTGAGTTTATGGAAAAACAAAGAGTCAAATTAGTTCTGAACTTTGTCCAACAACTGCCCCAAGATGTGCTTCAAAGACTACTTAGAATATCTTCCAAAATACCCTAATCAAAGATTTGGTCTAGTAGTGGTGAGGTAGATAATATTTTTGACAAGCTAGCTATACTTTGTTGCATCCTCAAATTCATTCCCTCTTTTTGATGTGTGAATTAGGTTTTTTTCTATCGTAGTAGATAAAGGATTGCATTTAACCATGCCAAAACTATTCAACAATTCTCAAATGTACGTTTTTTGAGAGAGGAATATATACTTTGGATTTTGGGTCACTTCATTTTCCAAGGAGTAGTGAAGGTGTCCCAAACCTATCGTTTCAAAGACTTTCTTCAACTCTTTCTTTGTGGATGTAATATTTTTCCATTATTCCATGTTATTAATAGACAATATTCATAAAACACAAGATATACAACTATTTTTCCATCTTTCTTCACAAACATAGTTGCATCATCAAGATTAAGTGTTTCAAATTCAATTTCAAAAGATGCTTAGTTGACTCTTTATACCAAATTCATGGTGCTTATTTTAGGCCATATAAGGATTTGATAAGTTTGCATACTTTAAGTTATTTTCCATTTACAACAAAACCTTGAGGTTGAGTTGTGAAGACATTTTCTTTCAATTTCCCATTCAAGAAAGTAGTCTTCACATCCATTTGATAAAATTTCCATCCATTATGCGCTGTTAAGGCAAAGAGAGATTGGATGGCGGCCCATTTTGTTATGGGGGAAAAATTATATTTATAATAAATATCTTACTTATATTAAAAAATCCTTTCTTTGTGTGTTTCAAGTGATCCATTTAATTTGTACTTGTTCTTGTAGACCCACTTGCGGCCAATTGGTTTAGTTTTGAATGGAGGGGTCCACCAACTTCCATGTTCCATTCTTTATGAAAGCATAATAATTCCTTTGCATTGCTTCTTTCCATCCATCATGAGAATTAGTTTATATAAATGAAGTTGTTATGAATATAATTTAGATAAAACTAAATAATGAATATAAATAATAAATAATCGTAGTTATATTTTAAAATAGTCATTAGTTTTTTTTTTTTGCATGTGGTTCACGAGCACCCTGGTCAGTGAGTGATCGCTACTTCCCCGGAAAAATCTGGGCGATAGCTAGGCTAAATCACCCCTCGGCCTACTGCAAGACCTGACCCCAAGGGATTCGGGTGGATTTGACCCTATGACCTCCCGATGGCAAGGCACGGTTTTTGACCAACTGAGCTAACCCTTGGGGCTAAAATAGTCATTAGTTAAATGGAAAGGCATGTCTAAAAAGACATGTCTAGTCATGAAGGGGCACCTGCCTAGGTATATAAGTAGACCCTCATTGTAACATTCCAACAATCCTTGTACTTTCATCTTATTAATAAAATATTACTTACAATAACTTTGTGTATTTTACATTTAAATCACAAACAACTCTAAGTTTTGTTGTTTCAGTGGTAGCAGATCCATTCAACCCCTTGGATGTTATTCGTTGCACAATTATGCCATTAAAGCTTAGGCCCTAAAATCATGGAATTAAGTGAATATCATAAATCTAAACTATTAAATGATATTGGAGAAGCATTACAAAAAATGCAACAAATAAAAAACCATTTGCAGAATCATTAAAGGCTTTCAAAACACCAAATTCAATGCCTACAATGGAAGTTGACATTGAAATGAAAGAGACTAACCATGAAATATGTTCTAACTTGGAAAAATATGTTTGAATTAGGAACTCCTGAAGGTGATTGTTGGGCCTAAGAATTATCCTTAAAATACATCCACTTTCACTCCATTCAACGTCCACTTTCTCTCCATTCACACATTTTCTCACCTCTATTCCACCACCATGTCATCACATTAGCTTCACTTTCATCATTATATGGGTTATCCTTGTGTTTTCCAAAACATTATTAATTCTTAGTATTTTTAAGTGAATTTGTGGTTAAAATTTAGAAAATAATCTCCATATACTTATACCTAACAATTAGAATGAGTTTGTTGACATGTGTAGGTAGAAAGGAAGCTTCCAAGGCATCTTTATGTGGCACTCTATGTTCAAATTCGAATTTGAGGAGATAATGGACCTCATGGAGAAGATCATGGAGAAGATCATGGAGGATAGGGTATGTGTCACCATTGGTTGAGAGATATGTGGATTTGAAGAGGGAATAGTGGATCCACATTTATGAGTTTGTTATTATAGATTTTGTATAAATAGGAGTGTTATTTCCTTCATTTGTAATTTGGAATTTGGAATTTAGAATTGAAAAGTTAGAATTTAGAACCTTAGGATCTTATAAGTTTGTAATGAGAAGTTAGAATTTAGAATCATTGTAATGGAGATTTTAGAACCTCTTGGAATGTAGAACTTGTAATTGCAATTTGAAATTGATGATAAATAAAATGGAGCTTCTTTGATCTTCTACATTTGACTTCTCTTTTGATGTGCTTGTGAATCTTTGGAAGGGCCCCCATTGTCTAGTAAGTACACTTTTGTTTGGTAAGCTTTCATTTTATATTTGTTTGTAAATTTCATTAGGTTCATATGTTTGAAATATTAACGAATGACCTTTCGTAAGAAAGTATTAATGTTTCTTTCAATGAATCTGATATGTTATTTAATGTTTGATTTCATTAGTTTAAGTTTCTGATTTATATTCTTGAGATATAAATGAATAGTCTCTTGTAAGAGAGCTTTGATATTTCATGCAATCAATTAGAATTAGGTTTAAGTGCTTTAATTTCATTAGTTTAAATAGTTTGTTGATTAAGATGATTAGAAATATTAAAGAAAAGTCTCTTGTAAGGGAGCTTTAATATTTCTTACACTTGTCACAATGTCTTTAGATTTCATTTGTTAAATGACTAAATAGGTGTTGGAGATCCCAATGAAAGACCTCCTGTAAGGGAGATTTGGAATTTCTTCACCTAGCTTAGTTTAGTTTGTCTTTAAGTCCATATATATTGGATGATCCTCGTTGTTTACTTACCCGGATTGATAGCAAAAGAAACTCTAATTTGCATCCACATTTTAGACCAAATAATGATACAAATGGAATTACAAAAGGTGATATGTTTGAATATGTTGAATTAGGAACTCCTGAAGGTGATATAGATGAAATTCCAGAAAGCGATATGTCTATTACTTCATCCTCTAATCAAGGCAATAATGTTGGTTGTGAAGCAAATGGATTTCATAGGGAAAAAAATGTTGATAAAATAGGAAATACTAGTGAAGTCCCTATTTCATCAAATGAAAATAGAAATGGGAAAACCAAGGTGTCAGAATCCCCTCAAAGAAACTCCAATGCCTTGACAGAAGAAACAAATGATTCAGAATGTGAGGAAGATGGGGTACTTGACCATTGTAGGGAGAATTTGAACAAATATTGCTTACCTCGATTGATGATTTCGAATGCCAGCTTCACTAAAAATAAAATACCATTAAGCCTTGGTCCACCATCCCTTAGAAAAAATACATCATTGCTCATGCTATCCTTCAAGCACAAATCGACATATGGACATGAGAACGCTAATTTGTTTTCTTCAACAAAGTTTCTAGGCAGACCTATAATAGGGTCTCAGGTACCATATTGTCCAGTCAAAAAATAAATGCCAGGATGTTGGTATTTTAGTGAAACTTCTACATTCAAGCTTCGTAGTGAGAGTTATTTTAGGGACAAGAAAAAAGATTTTGTACCAAATCATGTTGCATTTTACCCATTTGATGTAGATGTTTTTGTATGTGCAAAAAATTTGATCATATTGCTCAATATGTGGAACTTCCTACCCTTGACTCAAATGATGGATTTTGATGGCGGTTTGGGTGCAGGAAGGAGTGTTAATCTCTCAAACTGTGAGATTATATCTTCTACTTTTGTTTCCGGATGTAATTGTTGGTTCAATGGGCTCTCTGTCATCCACTGATAACCTTAGATCTTCCACTAAATTAGCAACCTCCTCTAAAACTGCAGAGTTATGCTAAACCTCCACTAGTCCGGACCCGACGGTAACACAAGCCATAGTTTCATAAGATTTGAAGTCCGCCTTCTACAAACTCATCGACACTTCTTCACCATTGATCTGTTCAATATCCACCGGTCACCTCACTTCCCAACCTCGAACTTTCTCCTTTCCTGTCAACCGTTGATCTTGCTCCACCAGATCTAACGGCTCAAACGAATATCGCCCGGTTAACTTGTGCACTTTAAACCTGCTCGATAAGTGGTTTCTCCCTCTCTTCTCTCTGCTACATGTCACGATGTATATGGAATCGAAGCTAATCGGAAATTACCACTTACGAAATTTTTTTCACCCGAAATCCACTTGTGGTTTTCTCTAATCGCTTCGACTCGTTAAGTGTCAATTAACTTCTACGCCAGAACACCGTTGATTTGCCTTGACCGAGATCTAATAGTCCAAATTAAAATTCACGCGCTGCATCCGTAGTCTTCCTCTGCTTATCTCGACCGTCCGCTCCACACTCAGAATTCACGAGAAACTCAGTTAAAAATAAAACACATAATTTAACACAGTCAACACAATTGCATTCAATCTTACAGAACACCAATTAAACTTCGAATTTCACAGTAACACAAAGATTTCGAAGGAGATTATCCTTCAAGATTTTACAAAGAATTTCTCATCCACATACACAGAAACAAAATTTTCCCACTTTACTAGATTCGCTCCAGGAAAGCCAAATTTCTTCAACAGTCAAAATCCCCTTACAATAGTGTGAAAATTACATAAGTACTGGTTCATCCTAACAAACCAGATCCTAATTCAAAGGCTAAAATTTATTAACCCTATCTGTCTTGCGAGGTATTCTCCTTGAGAATCTCCATTACAGATAACTAACTGAAACTTATTACATCATGATGAAATCCTATATTCTAGCTCTATGCTTAACTAGAAAAACATGGAAATTGATGGCTAAACGATCCCACTCCTTTGCCTGTAATATTTTTTTGTATTTTGGGAATAATTCTTAGAATTTATCTTCAAGCCTTATGCTCTTGCTTCAGACTCCTGAGGACAAAATTCTTCATGGGCTCCTGCCCATGAGCTCTTCTACAAAACTGCCCAATTTCTGTAGCATGTTTTCTGTTACCCAAGTAGCTTCAGCAATTGGCTGATCCTTCCATTTGACCAAATACTAAAGGTACTCCTATCCTCTAGTTTTATTGAACACTTTCTTGTCTAAAATCCTTTCTGGTTGTAATTCCTTCGCTGTAGGTAGCTATTTTACCCAATCAATTTCCTGTGTCTCTTGGTCTTCTTTTGTATCATTTGTAATTTCACCTTCATATACTTTCCTTAATACTCTGCATGGTCCAATTTTCTTGAACTTCAATTTATTATACTCCCTCTTTGGAAATATTTCCTTCCTTAGGTGTGCAAAAACCAAATCCCCAACTTCAAAGTTCACTTCTCTTCTTCTCATGTCTACTTTGTTTTTGTACTTGATGTTGCTATCATGTAGCTGTTGTTTCACCTGTTCATGTATTGCCTGTATTTCTGAAGCAAAATCTTCTCCCTTTGCACTTCTCATCTCATCTTTTCCCAAGTTTCTTAACTCAGACACTCCTCTTGGATGCATTCCATAAACTATATGGAATGGACTCTGCCTTGTATTCCTGTTAGGTGAGTCATTATATGCATATTCAACCTGTGCCAATACTTGATCCCACTGCTTTGGATTTTCTCCAGTAAGACTTCTTAAAAGATTACCCAAACTCCTGTTCACAACTTTAGTCTGTCCATCAATCTGTGGATGATAGGTAGAACTAAAACTCAATTTAGTTCCCAACTTCTTCCATAGTGTCCTCCAAAAATGTCCAACAAATTTGGAATCTTGTTTGAGACAATACACTTAGGCAACCAATGCAATCTTACAATCTCCTTGAAAAACAAATTAGCAATGTGAGTAGCATCACTAGTTTTATAACATGGAATAAAATGTGCCATTTTTGAAAATCTATCCACTACAGCAAAAATTGAATCATTTCATCTTTAAGTCTTTGGTAAGCCCAAAACAAAATCCATACTTACCATATCCCAAGGCCTATCCAGAATTAGTAATGGAATATACAAACCTGTGTTTTGGCTTCTTCCCTTTGCATATTGACAGACTTTGCAAGTTGTCACATACTTTTCCACTTCAGATCTCATTTTCGGCTAGGAATAAAATCTGTTCAACTATTCATAAGTCTTATCTATACCAAAATGTCTTGCAAGTCCACCACTATTTTTCTCTTTGATTAAGTTCTCCCTCATAGAACAATTTGGTATGCACAGCTAATTTCTATTAAAAAACAATCTATCTTGTAAGAAATAATCCAACCATTTATTCCTATCCATCAAAACAAGATTCTTACAAGCTTCAAATGCCTCTTTAAAATCTAAATCTGTCTCATACAATTCTTTAAGAAAATTAAAACCCAAAACTTGAATTTGACTCTCTTGAAATAATGTATTTCTCCTACTTAAAGCATCTATAACTTTGTTTGATTGGCCATTTATATGCTTCAAGACAAAATGGAAGCCCTGAGGATACTCTACCCATTTTCCATGTTTACGGTTAAGCTTTGGCTACTTCATAATATACTGCAATGCATGGTTATCTGAATTAAGTATGAACTCTTTTGACATTAGATAATGTCTCCACTTATTCAATGACTGCACAACTGCATAAAAATATTTATCATAAGAAGAATACTTCTTCTTTGAATCATTTAGATTTTCACTAAAATAAGCTATAGGTCTATCTTCCTAACTTGAAACACCTCCAATAGCTTCTCCATTGGCATCAAATTTCACTTGGAAAGGTTTATTAAAATCAGGTAGAACCAAAAAAGGTTTTCAGTGATCTTCTTCTTCAACAACTGAAAATTCTTTTCTGCTTCCGCAGTCCATCTAAATGGTTGTTTATTCTTATTTATAGTCTCAACAATAGGAGCATTGATCTTACTAAAATTCTTTATGAATTTCCTATAAAAACTAGCAATACCATGAAAAATTCTTACCTCAAAAATACTTTTAGGTGAAGGCCACTCCATGATTGCCTTGATCTTCTCTGGATCTATCTTCAACCCTTTAGTGGAAATAACAAAACCCAAATACACTAATTCCTCTTTCATGAATGAACATTTCATCAAATTCAACAATAATTTCTCTTGATGTAACCTTTGCAAGACATAATTCAGATGTCGCATGTGTTCCTCCTTAGACTTGCTGTAAACTAATATATCGTCTACATATACTATTACAAATTTACCAATAAACTCCTTAAGAACTTCATTCATGAGTCTCATAAACGTACTTGGTGCATTTGACAACCCAAAAGGCATTATTCTCCATTCATAAAATCCTTCATTTGTCTTAAAAGCAGTTTTCCTCTCATCCCCTTCTCTTATCCTTATCTGATGATACCCACCCTTAAGATCTAGTTTTGTAAAATAATTTGCTCCACTTAAACAATCCATCAAATCTTCAATTCTTGGTAAAGGAAATCTGTACCTGATTGTAATTTTATTGATGGTTCTTGAATCAGTACACATTCTCCAGCCTCCATCTTTCTTTGGACTCAACACTGTTGGTACTACACAAGGACTCAAACTTTCTCTGATCATTCCTTTGTCAAGCAGTTCCTGAAACTGCTTTCTAACCTCTTCATTTTATGTGGGAGTCATTTTGTAAGCTGCTTTGTTTGGTAGATTTGGTCTAGGAATCAAATCTATATGATGGCTAATTCTTCTAATGGGTGGTAACTCATTAGGCAAATCATCAACAATGATATCACAATAGTTGTCCAACATTTCTTGAATTTCAATGGGTAAATCAGAAACTTTAGTAGAAGTCATTATTACTTGGGCTTGCAAATTACAGCAAAATTTACCACATTTTCTTCAATTTGTTGTAAGTATTCCTTTCCTCCTAGTAATAGATTTTTTCGATCAGTCTTCTTTCGTGATGCATCCTCTTCTCCCATAAGCAACAATATATGATTAACACCATCTTTACCAAACTTATAGGTGTTTCTTTTCCCATCATGCATAAGTCCTCTGTCATATTGCCAAGGTATCCCAAGCAATATGTGACACATATCCATAGGCATCACATCACATACAATTTTATCCTTATATTTTCCCAATTGCAACTCCACTTCACACTATTCATACACTAACAATTGATGTCCCTTTTGTAACCATGACACCTTGTAATATGTTGGATATCTCATTGTCTTCAACTTCAATTTCTCTACCACTTCTGTAGAGACAAAAGTATCAGTGCTGCCACTATCAATGATCATCTGACAACATTTCCCTCGAACCTTACACACTGTTCTGAACAAAGTCTTCCTTTGTGATGGTTCAACTATCTCCTTTGCTGGCTTGAGAAAAACTTTATTGACTACCAAAGATTCTCCTCTCTCTGGTACATCTTCTTCTGTCACTACTGCTGCTTCTTCCTCAACTTGAGCAACAATTGCATTCCTTTGATTTGTTCCTGCATTCTCTGGGCATTCAAAAGCTCTGTGTCCCAGTTTGTTACATCTGTAACATCTTACTTCTCTTCCTCTACCTCTTCCTCCTCTTCCTTTGGAAAAACTCCCTTTGCCACCTGCATCACCTTCTGTGGTTGCATGCTGGGTTGAGCTGCTGTTAGCTCCATCTCTAGGTGTTGTAGATCTTCCTCTACCACCTTGACTTCCTTTTCCTTGGAAAGTACCTCTTCCTCTGGCAGACTGCTTCCTCATGAGTTTTTTCTTTAGCTTTCAGTACCACCTGATGAGCTTCTTCCACTGATTTAGGAGACAATATACTTATCTCATCTTGAATGTCCATCTTAAGACCATTAACATATATAGCCACCTTCTCATCTGTATCTTGAGTTTATCCAACTCTTATACTTACCTTATAAAATTCTTCTGTATATTCTCTCACTGTCATAGACCTCTGTCTAAGATTCTGCATCTGTCTGAACAAGGTTTGCTGATAATTACTTGGTAGAAGCTTACCTCTTAGCTTTTCTACCATCCTATTCCAATTTCTGATTGGTTTCTTGCCAAGACTCTTCCGTTCTTCCTACACTCCATCCCACCAAAGTGCTGTATGTCATTTTAGCTTGGTGACAACAAACTTTACTTTCTTCTCATCTTCTGTTTCTTCATAATCAAAGAATTTCTCCATGCCATTAATCAAGTCTATCAATTCTTCTGGATTCAATCCTCCTGCATATATTGAAACCTCTGTTTTTGGCCTAGCTATGGATCTCAACACTAATTGGAAGAATCTCATCTCAGGAGTAACTGCTATAGTTTCCTCCTTTTCTTCAGTTTCAACCTCAGGCTCACTAACATCTACATCATCTATATTTCTCCCTGCTGTCAATGCTTCTAATCTAGCCTGCATCTATTGCATAGCTTCCATCACCTCAGCATTTGCAACTTGCCATCCTCTTCTACCATGTTCTCGTCCTCTTCCAACTCTGAAAGCCATATTGGACTTCCTTCTCTTGCTTCTAAGATTCAATTCAGTGTCAACAGGTGCTCTGATACCACTAATGACAACAGTCTGGGTGCAGGAAGGAGTGTTAATCTCCAAAATTGTGAGATTATATCTTCTACTTCCGTTTCCAGATGTAATTTCTAGTTCAATGGGCTCTCTTTCATCCAATGATAACCTTAGAGCTTCCACTAAATTAGCGACCTCCTCTAAAACCACAGAGTTCCGTTAAGCCTCCACTAGTCCGGACCTGACAGTAACACAAGCCATAGTTTAATAAGATTTGAAGTCCGCCTTCTACAAAATTATAGAAACTTCTTCAACGTTGATCTGTTCAAGATCCAATGGTCACCTCACTTCCCGACCTCAAACTTGCTCCTTGCCTGTCAACCGTTGATCTTGCTCCACCAGATCTAACGGCTCAAACGAATATCGCCCAGTTAACTTGCGCACTTTAAACCCGCCTGATAAGCAGTTTCTCCCTCTCTCCTCTCTGCTACGTGTCACAATGTATATGGAACCAGAGCCAACCAGAAAATACTGCTTACGACATTTATTCCGCCCGAAATCCACTTGTGGTTTTATCCAACCGCTTCGACTCGTTAAGTGTCGATTAAATTCTGCGCCCGAACATCGTTGATCTACCTCGACCGAGATCTAAAAGTCCAAATTAAATCTTCACATGTTGCGTTTGTTGTCTTCCTCCGCTAATCTCGACCGTCTGCTCCACACTTAAAATTCACGAGAAACTCAATTAAAAAGAGAACATAGAATTTAACAGAGTCAACACAATTTCATTCAATCTTACAGAACACCAATTAAACTTCGAATTTCACAATAACACAGAGATTTTGAAGGAGATTATTCTTTGGGATTTGACAGAGAATTTCTCATCTGCATACACAAAAACTAAATTTTCCCACTTTACTAGATTCGCTCCAGGAAAGCCAAATTTCTTCAACAGTCAAAATCCCCTTACAATAGTGTGAAAATTACATAAGTACTGATTCATCCTAACAACCAGATCCTAATTCAAAGGCTAAAATTTATTAACCCTATTTGTCCTGCGAGGCATTCTCCTCGAGAATCTCCACTACAGCTAACTAACTAAAACTTATTACATCATGATCAAATCCTATATTCTAGCTCTATGCTTAACTAGAAAAACATGGAAATTGATGGCTAAAGGATCCCACTCCTTTTCCTGTAATATTTTTTTGTATTTTTGGAATAATTCTTTGAATTTGTCTTTAAGCCTTATGCTCCTGCATCAGATTTCCACCTCTATTGATTGTAAATATTCAGATGCCATTATATCGAGCAACAATTTCAAGGACGAGTGTTCTACTGTATTTTAAGCTATCTATAGGATGTGCTAAACAAATCACTGTTCATTTCCAGGATAACATCAGGAAATTTATTGATAATGAAGTTGAGAAAGTAAAAGGCTTTGTTCTATATTCTCTGGTGCATTTTAGAGAAGGGTTGAAACTCATAAGACGAGTGGTGAATCCGGAAGATCTGCTGCTTAAAAGAAGCCTGTTCATGTTTACAATGAAAAACCAGTTCTTTCACATCCTCAACACATTTCTTTCAGGGGTCCAAATTATTTTGAGATTGATTGGGATGTTCATTGTTTCAGTTATATTATAGAAAGAGGGCAACTTCAAAATAACGTTTTTATTAGAAATACCTTCAAGTAGGTATTTGAGGTAATATATGACAATGAGATTGGAGGAATTCTGATTTATACTGTAAGTGAATTGAAAGAACTACGACGAGTTTCCGTTCCCCATCTTCACGACAAACCCTTAGTATGGGAATCCTTTTGGGCTCTCACGAATGATTTTGTGCAACCCAGAGTAAGTGATGTTGTTCAGAACACTGTATATAGGTGTATTAAAAATTATTCCGATAGAGATAGGGTTAACATGCATAGGGATAAGATCACTACCAGAATTATCCAAAGGCACCTTTCAAAATCTGGGGCAATTATAACTTGTGAAAATTCCATGATACAAAATAAGAATCACATGACTGTAAGATTCGATACTGTGTCGGAGGACCTACCCTCCCAACATTATAGTCAAAATTAAAATCTCTAGGAGCTCTTTGATTCCATTGATATTTGTGTTTAGTTACGGGAGCAGAGGAGAAACTTTGACATCTTCCTTTTCATCCGCCAGTTACCATTATTGTCCCGGATGGGATTTTTTCAAAGACGAATGACTTACTTAACGTAGTTGAATCCCAAAAAATATGGTCATAGATGAATGAATTAATTAACGCAGTTGAATCCCAAAAAATGATATATGATATAATGCACTGTGAAAACCCCTTAATACTTAAATTCAAAAGAGTGAAGGGAACTCTACTTGAATGGTTCATGAGGAACAATACTTGCTAAGGTTTTGCAAATGGGGTAGAAAGGTGAATGGGCTTGATTGTGGGGAAAACTCCACAGTTAAGCACGCTTGAGCCAGAGGCGATCTGGGATGGGTGACCTCCCGGGAAGTCCTGGTTACCGGGTGCAAGCCACAAAAGTGATGATTGACGCTATGTGATTCATTTCACTGGTTTCAATTCCACTTCTTCACCCTTGTGAGCATCACCTGATGCAATGAGTGCTAAGTGGACTATTCAAAATCATGAGAAATTAGTCAATTACAACTTCCTCTCATGGAAATGGTCATAGATGAATGACTTACTGAACGTAGTTGAATCCCAAAAAATGATATCCAAATCCTTGTACTTTCATCTTATTAATAAAATAATATTTACAATACCTTTGTGTATTTTACATTTAAAGCACAAACAACTCTAAGTTTTTTTGCTTCAGAAGTTGGATCAAAGTAAGTAGATAAATTCAATTCAAAATCACATGAAACATCCATATCATCTACCTCAATTGAATCATAATTATCTACATCACCTCCTTCTTCTTTGGTGGAACTTTTGGTTCCTATTTATCCAACCTCATCAAGACGAACACTTTCAAGTTTTTTGGTGAGCCATTTTTGGGGACCTTTATTAGATGGTCTAAGGTTTCTCCAATGATTGAGATGGGGTTGAATTGAGATTAGACTTCCAATCCTCTCTATCAAATCACTCAAAGGGTCTTCTTGATTCATAGAAGAGGCTAAGACTACTTCAGGGGGAGACAATGCTTCACAAGGAGTTTCCATAGATTGATTTAGGATACAGATACTTCCTTCAAGATGTGGAATCTCATTATCAAATCCATGACATGTCTTTGCATGATTGAATCCATCCAAACGATCAAGCTACTACTCAACAATGTTTTAAATTTTGGAAAATTTAAGAAAAATCACGTCTCTAAAAAGAATAAACTTCTTGTTTACCTCATTATAAAGATGATATGCCTTGGTGGTATTTGAATACTCCAAGAAGATGCACTTTTGGCTCCTTGCATCAATATTGCTTCTTTGTTCCTTAGGAATCGTGGCATCGTAGGTGGAACCAAATACTGTAAGATGCCTTACTGAAGGAATGTGGCCATACCACATTTCATAAGGGGTCCTATTTATGGGAGAATGAGATGGACATTTTTTTTTTCTCACATATACTGCACATAGAACCACATCATCCGAAAACAACATTTACGTCTTTGAAAAACTTTAGTGAGCGTACCATATTAAATATAGTCTTGTTCATTCTTTTAGTTTCACCATTCTTTTGAATATTGTATGGAGCAATGGTTTGATGTTGAATCCCATGTTGGTGAAGATATTTTTCAAATTCATTAGAAGTATATTCGTTTCCATTATTAGTATGAAGGGATCCAATATGTAATTGTGCATTATTTTCAATCAATACATGAAAACTGAAAAGTTTCAAAAGTTTGTGATTTTATTTTCAACAAATATGCCCAACACATATTGATGTAATCATAAATAAAATTCATCATATATTTCTTTCCGTTTGCAAAATAAATAGGCATAGGGACACACAAATTAGAATGAATCAGTACAAGTTTTCTACGTGTTCTAGAAGTAGAATCATGAAATGGCTATTTTCTATGTTTTCCTAGGATACAAGCATCACATTAATTCAATTTCCTAGGAATAGTTGGATAATTAAAAACACTATTATTTTTTAGTAAATACAATTTTTTATAAATACATTATCCAAATATTGCATGCCATACAAGACAAGATGGAAATATTCCTTCATTTTGTTGAGAGAGGTACACGTGTGTAAAATTATGTGTATGAGTAGATGTTCTCCTCCTTTACTCCAGTCACGTTGTTAGATCTTCTCATTATTTTCACTTTGCCATCAATCATATGAATATAATGGCCTTGCTAGGGAATGTGAACAAGGATAGCAAATTTCTTCACAATTATGTAAGGTAGAGTACATCATCCAAAAGAAAAAGAATTTTAATCATGATGGTGCCACATCTTGAGGGCTTTAGATTTGATTTGTTTGGAAAATGCATTGTTCCATCTATAATGTCACTAAACTATTCAAAAAAATATTTTCAAAAGGTCATATGATGTGCCTATATCAAGCAACAATGTATCTCTCTAAGAAAGAAAATTAAATGTGAACAAAATATTCAATTACTCCAATATTGCAATGGACAACTGTAAAATGAGTATATTTAGGTGCTCCACCTTTAGCTGGATCTGATGTTTCACCTTTGCCTTCTTTCTAGTTTCAACTGTATTTGATTCTGTCCATTAAATTCTACATGGTTTTTCATCATGTCCATCTCTACCACGACAAATGCAGTTGTTAGAAACTAGGACATCACTGAGAGGGGGTGCAGGTGAATCTCCGTTGTAGGAATTTCAAAACTTTCCTTCACTTGTACAATAATACTAGGACACCATGAAATACTTCAACAATTAATTCATATGAGCATGATAAGAAGTAACAAAAAGGAACACAAAAATTCTTCAACCTTTTTTTTCAATTCCTTCACAAGGAAAACTAATACTTTCTGTTAGAAAGTCCTATGGCTACAATCAATAGGAAGCTAGTACTCCCTGATTTATTAGCTACAACTGAAAGGATATTCAACCCCTAAGTTTTATCAACTACCATTGAAAGTATCTTCCACTCCTAAATTTTATCAGCTACTATTGAAAAGATATTCAACCCGTACCTTGTAGGCTACAAATTGCTTGACCTCAATGATTCATCTTTCATACAATTTTCATCCTCAAATCATGAAAGCCAAATCTTTACATAAACAATTAATTTTTTCACTTCAAACCCTCACCAAAAACACTTTTAGCAATCTTTGTTTACTAGTAAATCCACCATCCACACAAACAACATCAATCCAACCCAAGTCACACACTACATAATTCTCTCAATCTTTCTCAATTGATTATGCTTACAAATCATTTGACTGATAATTTTAGCTTGTTTTCCTTTTAGTTAACTAGCACTATTTTTCCTTTGTCTATCTTTGTCCATTCATCTAAATGTGTTCTCCAAGTATTCAAGAACTTCTCACCTGTTTCTGCAAGAAAAACTAAGCTTAACTGTCCATTTTTTCTTTTCTAGAATATACTTAGGTTTAGCCAGACTCCTAACTACAGTTCCAAATATGGTTGAGTGCTACATTTGGCCAAACTGCCAAATAAGCTATCAAAATTGTCCATAACTCTAATGTCGCACTTTCCAAATTTATCTCATTGCTAGTTATGGTGAAATTTACCAAATGTGGCACAATAGCGCTAAATTTGTCCATTATGTTGAATTTCTCAGGCACCTTGTATGTTGGCCCCTTGTCCCATACAACCAAGGGCTATGAACACAATTGATTCCCTGGGTGCTTAACAACTAGTCGAACTACCAACTATTCAAATGACGTCATGCTCATGTCATATGTGCCAAGTTGCATCGTATGAGTGGTCCATGTGTCACCCAAAAATAGGTCCACTTGGCCACCCGAAAGTACTAAAAATGCCTGTAACATGTCATTGTATGGAGTACCACATCACTGCCACTTGTCACTTGCTGTCTCATGCCATGTTGTCGTTGGGTCATTGCAACTAGCATATAGTCTCTTGCTGTCTCTTCGTATGTCCGCCATGTGTCGGAGAAAACCATCCATGGTTTATGGACCCCCTAAATGGTTTGGTGGTAAAAAGGGGGGAAGGGTCCACTATTAATCATAGTCGTTGATCTCAAGATCGAAGGTATAAAAATTCCACCAATAGCGGATCCCCTCTTTCTATTAACCCTCAGATGCACTTGGGCTCACACATTTTCACCGATGGGTCGATGGGGACGCGTGGCACCAGATCCATCACCAGAGTTTCTAGTTGTTTAACAGTCATATTCCTGCTAGATGCTCTGCCAGGTTTGTCCATGTTTGGCCAAACACTATTCTAACTCCATCTAAGTCCATCACTATATCTTTTATTTGCATCCTTTGAATTTACGACTTATCACCTTTGACTGACAATATCTTCTGATCCAGGAGGACATTTATAAACTTACATATACCGTTGGAATGTTCTTTCAGAACTCTATCCATTTGAGTGGGTTCCAAGAGAATTTGAGGTGTTATGCTACACTAGAAATGCTTTTAAAGTCACTGTACCTTCGCCTTCCCACCAATTGCTCCACCAGGTTGGCCATGTTTGGCCAAACGCCAAATATAACTCCAACTAAGTCCATTATTATATCTTTTAGCTGCATCCTTTGACCTTAAGGCATCTCACCTTTGACTGAGAATATCTTTTGATCCAGGAGGGCATTTAAAAACTTATATATACCATTGGAATCTCTTTCAGAGCTCTATACATCTGTTTGGGTTCCAATAGCATTTAAGGTGTTTTTCTCTATTAAAAATTTATTTAAGTCACTGTGCCTTATCCATCTTTATCTTTACCATACTTTGTCGATATTCATTCTTCTTACAATCATCTTAGCTTTTGCCTTCATTCTCTTGTCCTTTGTCATCATCTTCATCACCTTTGCCATCAATGACAACATATTTCTAACATTCTATTACTTTGGCATTGATGACAACACCAAGATCAAATAAAACAAAGGAACGTGGTATACTTTTTATTTCTTCTCTTCCTGTGGGTGCTACTCCACTATGATGCACTTTCTTATGTTGGCGTACTTCTCCTTTCTCATAGCTTCTCTACCTCTCATTAGAGGAAATTTGATTTTAAAAAGTTAACATTGAATTTCCATGTCATAATGCGTAAGCCAATCAAAATCCTTTAAAATTCAAAAGACACATAGATGTGACTAGACACCAGTTCTTTTTTAATAATATAATTTACCTACCTTAAGCATGAATGGTGACAAAGAGACCTATAACTACATTAAATGTTAAAATTAAAATAAATATCTTATTTTATAAAAGTTATAATATCAAGAACATTTTAATGAAAAGTAATCATGGTTAGTGTGTTTTTAATGTTGCGTAACTAGTAACTTATAAGATATATAAATTAATTATACACAAATTAATAAAATAAATATATATATAATAAGATAAATAAGTCATTTATTTGGGTACGTTAAATTTTAATTTTAATTTAATAAATCTTGTATATAATAAATATATTCAACTTTGGTTACGATGTGAGTGCCGTACATCCACGGGTAATAATTAGGCAGATCCACCCAAGGGAACCCCATCGACTATCGGTCGAGTTCAAGGGGGTTGAGGATTTGAACCCATAACCTCCCAATTGGAAATGTACTAGCATGGGAACGTGAACCATTGAGCTATTCTTGGGGCTATATATAATATAATATATATATTATATACAATATATATATATATAATAAAATATAATATTATATATATATATAATTAGAGGTAACTAATTTAATTTTTATTAAATCCTGTGCTAATAATTAATTTAAATATAAAATATATATACAATTATTTTGATAAACATGACATTTAATTGGGTAATTTTAATAAAAGTAAAATAATACAAAGGTAATAGCTACAATGCAGCATAGTCCCTATCTCTACCACTAATTAATTGATTAAGGGCATGCTTCTTCCAATGGGGTCTACATTTGACTCGCATTTCCATGTCTGTATACGCTTCCTCCGCACAACTACATATGCACAACTTCCTCCACACAACCAGCTCTGCGCAACTTCCTCCGCACAACCAGATCTGCACAACTTCCTCCATGCACGTTTCCTCTGCACAACTTCCTCCGTGCACATCTCTTCCACACAACTTCCTATGTGCACACTTCCTCCGCACACACTTCCTCTACAAAACCACCTCCACATTACTACCTCTCCACAAATTCCTCCGCACACGCTTCCTCCGCATAACTTGTCTCTAATTACTCACTCACAGAAAGAAAATTACATGAAGTGTAAGTTTCCAAATTAAATAATGATGAAGTGACTGAGCGAGTGAGCATGGACATATTATAGGAGACCGTATTTTGATTTAATGATAATAATTATTTTATATATAATAATAATAATAATAACTTGAGTTGAACATAGTTATTTGATACCCTCATACAAAGTCTATGAGGAGAAATGTGGCAAAGGGAATATTTGGCAAAACGCTTCATATAAGGGTCATAGCTACGTGTGTGGGAGTGCAGAGCTCCACACAATGATATGCATGCAAATATGTTTTGTTTTGATCTATTGAAGCCAAGAAAATTTCCCACGTCGAATGTTCAATCAAGTCCTTTTACAACTTGGCCCTCCATATCATAAAAGATGGGCAGGTCTCCTGACTGCTTTATTGTCAGTTTTGACATGCATCTTGGCTCTCTAACGTCCAATAAAGCAAGAATATAGTGTTTTTTCAGGCAACAATACCAACTATAAAAAATTGGATTTTTATATTTTAATATTCTACCTCTCAACTAGAACTACACTCGATGCATCAATTGGTTCAATTTTGCTAATTTTGATGCAGATTCTATAGGTATAACTCAATATCAAGATCTCATAGAAACTTGGATGGATCACTAAATATTTCCCAAATGATAATACTGCAAGATTCTCTTTTCCACATGACCCAAAACTATATATGAAAGGCTAGTGTTTTAAAGTAATATCATAAATTATCTAAACTTATTTAATGAAAGTAATATCATGAAAGTTCTAGAGGAAAATGATGTGAAATGTAAGGTTAATATGCTACTATAGTTAAATTTTCACAATTTCTACTCTCCCCATAGGCTCCCTCAGAAAACAACGTGGGAGTTCTAGTTGCTAACATGGGTATTGAGATAAACACAACAAGCCCTTATATATAGTTAAAATACTAATTATGAATTATGCCCCATGAAACTATTGTGAAAATCACTCTCTTACAAATGGCATTAGCTAAGAAGCACTTGCAAAAAGAGCATTAAATGCTCTTTTCTGTTGTGTGGAGGAAGTTTATTGTGTAGGGTACCGAGGGGCCTCCTCATTCTGCACAATGAAATTCCTCTGATAACCCAATAGCTGGGAAGGAAGTAACAAATCACTTTTTTGGATTTGAAATATAGGAGCATGCCAATTTACTCTTATTATTCAACTAGTCAATTCTCGGAGAAGCAGAAAATGATAGGAAGCATGTTGTCGAGAAATAATAGAAAAAGGAATAAGATGATAAGAAGACAAAACCGATATCTAGATTGCTTATTAGTAGCTCGACGATTCTGTTCATTGTGAGAGAAAGTAATGAAATTAAAATAATTGCCTACAGTTACTAGAAAAAGAAATCTCATGCAATCATCTTTGTCCAATTTAAGTGGCTGAATCCATTGGTTGAAGTGTTGGAAACCTTTAAGAACTACCGAGAGGAGGGGTGGGGATGAATCAATAGTGTGTCTTATTGTTAGATCTAAGAATTTTGTGATCCATAATGTAGATATAAGTCTTATGGATTAATCACATTGTTAGGATTTGGTTGACGTTTCGAACCAACTAATGTGGTTCATCTTCAGGATAAGGTGAGAAATCAATCGATATAAAAGAATAAATAGCATGGATGCATCATTGTCCAAGGTTAGCCGTTGGTGAATTAGTTAAAAAGGAAAATAGAATATTATTTAATAATTAGTGGTATGTAGATATCTAATAAAATATTATATATTTAAATTAAAATAGTGTTATGAAAAAAAAATAATAATTCAGTATTATCGATAACAAATGTTAAATATATAATATTATTATAGGTTACTTATTCTATTTAAGAGAAATTTAGTTATTAAATTACTAATAATTTGTTATATTATTTATTAAGAAAACATATTCACTTATATTTATAATTATAATTCGAGAGAGGTTAGCCTATTTCCTTTAATAGAAATAAAGTAAAGTTGGATTATATAAACTAGAGATTTTAGGTTAATAATTAAAGAAGTTTAACATCAAGATATATTATTAGGGGTATTAATAAACTACATAATATAAAAATAAAAGGGAGAGTGCTAGAAGGTGAGGGTGGGGAGGTTGCTAAAGGAATAAGCGTAATTTAATGGGAGGAATCTAAGACTAAAAATTAATATTAAAAGCATATGAAAATGGAGAATATTAATACGGATAAAAGGGGATAGATGATGAAACAAGACGAAAGTAGAAGCAGATAAAAAACAAGAAAGAATCAAGAAGAGAGAGCTGAAATCCAACTCTTACTCTATTTCCAACCATTGTCCCTATTCAGATTTTTGGCATGCCTCTCAATCTCAATCACTTCCCTAAGTTTCATGTGGTGGAAATGATCAAACCTAGCAATGACCTTGGAATCTTCGATGCAGACATGGTGTTTAGATTTCTCTGCATGATCGGCTAGGGCTAATGCGGCGGGATCGATTGTGTCTAATATATGCAGCATGTTCATTGATTCTAGGTTTAATAGCCCTACCCGTTTCTCCAATATAGGGAATACCACAGGAGCAGGGGATAAGGTAGACTCCTTTCATGTCCTTAGGATCAATAGGGTGTTTTACTAACCTAAGATAATTTTTAATGGTTTTGAGAGGCTTGAACGAAGAGGAGATATTAATCTTCCTCAGGATATGGGAAATCCTATCAGTGGTTCCTTGGATATACAGTAGATGAACCTTGGAGATAGGATTAGAACGAGCAGGTTTAACTGTTTTCACTTTTCATGCCTTTAGAAAGGCCTTGAGGCTTTGAGATCTGCTATACCCTTTATTTTGAGATCTTCTATACCCTTTATTTTTAAAAGCCTCGAGAAGATGAGATTTCTCCTACTCGCGGTGGCTATCATTAGAGATTCTTAGAGTACGGGTAGCAAGGGTGCTACCGAATTACACACACTAATTATAAACAACTCATTAAACATTTGTAGTTCTATGCATAAATCATAAGGAAAAAATAAACCATATGAGCATCATAAGCATGAAAAATAACACAAGAAATCATCAACACATGAGACACAAGAGATTTGGTGGAAAACCCTTCACTGGGCAAAAAACCACCCTTGCTACTGTTGCACTGCTCTGAATCTTCTATTAAGAAAAATGTGTCTTTTATATATATTTGTTGACTTCCATCAACATAGAGACTCGAAGTCATATATAATTAGCTGACTCTGATTAGTTTAGAGACTCGATTCTACTGATCAACTCAAAAGACTATGTTCTCCACAAATCTACGAACTACCATCCACTGAAAGACACCACGATCAATCGATCCTCGCCCAAATCCGATTGGAATATCCAAATACCATTGGATTGAGAAACTGTTCCTTTCACTAAAACTTCACAATCAATGCTCCACATCGATGAAGTCACTGCTCCTCTACTCTATGTGGACCTCCTTTCATCCATTTTCAAACTGGATCCCAAGTATTTCTATTAAACTTGATTCAACTCTACAATATGATGTTTAGCAACAAGACATCATCATATCAATCAAAATAATACCACAATCATATGCTCTCACAAAAGAAAAATAGTGGCCATAATTCATCCAATAAAATAATTGAACAATATCACGAGTAGCTGAAATGAAATCATAAGAAACCCTCACGCAAAAATATGAATGCTGCATAATACAATCAACAACATAAGACACTATGGCTATGTGCCAAATGCATTAACAACTCCTGCAAAAAAAATGTGAGAGTCACTAATATGGAGCTCCACTAATATCGAACTCTACTACAACTGTCTGCATCACTGATATGAATTCTAGAGATCTGAATTAGTATTATGCTTCAGAAAATAGATCTCCTCATATTGCTTCCATTAGAGCTCATACATTGAATTAATTAAGCTCACTAATGGCTCTGAAGCATATTCACACAATGCAACCTTCTCTAACTCACTTACACTCACCATCAATCATCAACATCTAGCTCAAAAATGATGAATATAAAATATGTAGGGTGAAATTGAGCTTGGGGCTAGGGTCAAGGGTGCATAAATTGGACCAAATCAATCAACTAAGACCACTACTTGTGCACTAAATTATTTCACATCATTGGAGGACCTTTTCAAACAATTCCCGACCTTTACAACTACTTTTAGAATCCTTTGGGAGTTTACTTTCCACCTTTCTTCCGATTTTCGCGAGGAATGTAGAGAAAATCTCGTGAAAATCCTTAGTTGAACACATAAAACTATCTAAACTTGTCTGGAACCTTCAGTCACTCCCATAGGTCTGTCTCCTAGTGACTAGAGCCTTTTAGTCACTCTCACTAGCCTGGATCCATGTGTCTGGGGCTAAGGATGAAGAAAAACATCAAGCCTTTAGCTCAGAACCTCTGCCACCTATTGGATGCTCTTCTTAAGATCCTGCACATGCCTCCAAACCTATGACATAGCTTCTAACACATATGAAAATGGATTAAACATGTCTCCCAAGTGTCACTGCCAGGTTGACCAGGAAGACCAACAAACAAGGTTGGAAAGAGTGCCAAAAAGTCCTCCACTCTCCAAGAATCATCTCCAAAATCTGCAATACCTTTGACCGACCTGCAACACTGTGTAGCACATATCAATCATCAAACATAAGGCCATCACACTGCAACAAGTCATCTCCATGAGCATAAGTATGAAGACTTAGATGAATACCTAGTTTCCAACTAAACTAGTGTTGCAACTCATCATCAACCATATCAATGCTATCATATATCCATCAATACATCAAAAGGATGACATCATAAGGTTGACATCAATTCCAACACAATCATCTCAATGCCAACTCAACTAGATGCAACCATGCTACAACGAAGGCATCCAAGCATCAACTAGTCTACAAGGGGTTGACATCAATGCCAACATGAGTTAGTTGCCATCATGAACCAATGTCAACATCTCTAGATGGATCCATGCACATGATATTTCCAAGAATATCCCCCTTTTTCATTAATGGAAACCATACATAAACTCTAGACCATCATCCTCTATCTCTCCCCCTTTGACATCAATGGCAAAGGGTCAACTCCATCTGATAAGGTAACAAGAATTGAAGCACAAAGACTGGAGTAATACATCTCTACATGGATGAAATATGATACATATCAATGATCATCCATGCCTCCATACAAGAAATAAGCATCATATATATCCATCAACGTATAGAGAAGCATACCGACCATCAACCACCTTAAGAAACAACAACAATATGCACAAGAGGAAACCACACAACCATCATATGAAACATCATCATAATAACAACTATGAGCAGCAAAAAGTACATACAACAACATCACATGCACATTATCCAACATCCTCCATATATAAACCACATAGAAACACCCACCAAATGTCTATGAACATAACATGAGGTCAAGAACCCCAACTGTCACAACATAATATGAAGCACATCATGAACACCTCCAAGTGGATCATAATTCCAACAATGTATGAATGAAATAAAAAATAGCAAATGAGTGTTCCCCTTAAACACATGCCATCTCCAACATCAATCCATGTTGTAGTGAACTGCTTCCGTTGCAAGCAATGCTTCCTTTTGACAAAAAGAAGCACCACATGGACTGAGACTCTACATGGACATGACTCAAGTGACATATACAATGATACATATATGGATGTAACAATGATACAAAACCTCATACATAATCTCTTATGACCATAATATGACCTCATGACTCATGACTAAATGACCCAATGATAATACAACATAAGTACATGGCTCCATGAGCATATTACATAGATTTTCAATGAATTACATTGTTGCTATGATCATTCCCTATGGACCAATGAATCAAAAACATGATACATCAAGACTATTACATCATCATTAGCCCATACATTTGGTTGCAAAATAGACTCATGATACTCCACCAAAACATGCCTAACACAATGATGAATCAACATACTATTGACTCGACTCAATACCAACATAAAATGATGAACTAATAGAAAATACACAGTTGTAGTAATCATCATCCTACACATGGCTGGTCCAAGTCACATTTCATCTCTATAGATGGTTGTAGGAATTTGTACATTCTATGCATGGGTGAACATCTTTTCAACCAACTTGCCAGTGAAACCAAAAGCATATATATGGTTGAAAGTGCATGTTTTTCAACACAGGAAAAGACATATAGATATTCTACAATCACATGAGAAAAAAGAAGTGAAAGAGGAAAAATAAATCACGAATCTCCATACCATGCATAACTCCCTCTGATATCAAAATACCTCCAGTAGATAGGATGATCATGTGGAACTGAATGCACATGAGGCTGAAAATAACTTGTCACATGCTGCTGCAATAACTAGTACTCATCAATCTACCAAACACTCCCCCTGAGGTTGTGCACCTCTCATGAACTCTAGAGTCCTCTAGAAGTATGAAAGAAATAATCATGGACTCCAGGAGGGAATACTCTTCACTACTTGAAGAGCCGTTTCTCCTTCTTTCTCCACAGGGTCTTTGGCTGCTTCTTTTCTTCCTTCACTGGTTTTCTACCAGGTCCTTTTTATTTTTGCTGCTTTTTTCAATGTTGGCTTAAGTAATGGGGCAACAAACAATCTCTTTCCATATGGCCAAAATTATGGCATGTATAACACTCCACATGGCCAAGAGAATCAAATCTTCTTCTACTCATGCTAGATCTAAACCTTGCATGAAATGTGCATATCCTCCATCGGGAAGACCTGTATTCTATTTCCTTATGGCCAAACAAG
>APFE031367490.1:131179-144628 GCA_000404065.3 Pinus taeda
CCAGCTTCCTCTGATCGCTCTTGCTTTGGAATAATTCTGTTAATGATTTCCACATCAAATATGGAGTAGCCTTTCCATGGAGGCTGGACACAATTTGATCCTTCACGCCCTCCAACAGAATCCTTCGACATTTTGCGATCTTCTTTTGCCAAGCATCAGCTTGAGTAGCATCAGTAGGCTTTGGGATATCCGTATCTATGAACTCCTTCATCCCGTTATCATCCAATACTGCCTCCATCCTGTCCTTCCATGCAATATAGTTTGAGCTGCCCTCAAGAGCATACTCCAATCGCAATCCGTTGAAAGACATTGCTGCGTTATCACCAAGAAAACACTGTTGCAAATTCGAATTCCACCAGCGACCAACTCAACCGCCTCGGATCTAAGATTCGTGAGAACAAAATATTTCTCATACAGATATTGACTGTATGGGCTTTTACCGGATATTTCACCTTCCAAAGGAAGGATGAATCCAAAGGCTACCTGGCCCGATTACAGACTCTGCCGAAGAAATAGAATGTAAACACTTCCTGAATAGTAGATCTGATGATCAACAGCTCCGATACCATGTAGAAATTTTGAATAATAAACACATATTCAATGGAGATTATCCTGATCATGTACTATTGCGGAAAACATACACAATACATAAGCTCCTCTACGTTGATCATCAATATAGCAGCATCAATAACAAAAAAACATCAAGAGCATGCACACATTAACACAGTATGTAACCCGGGGAAAGCTTACAGCTGAAAACCCCACACTATCTGTATATTAATGATTGAGAACATGTAACATTACAATAGTCAATACTTCTCACAAGATATCTCCACCTCTGTTACACACAATACAACTCAGATCTGATCTCCAAATCTATTCCACTGCTTGCCTGCCTCCACCGCTCAATACCTGCTCAAGAATGGATGAAAATGGTTGAACCAAACTCGTATTTACCTAAAAAGAATCACTCACACTGGGAATCACATGAGCAGAGGCTATAATCACTTGGTATTGGCCAATTCTCATTGGCATAACTCAATCCCATTGATTGTGCAAATCCTCATGCACAACTATAGTCACAATTGATAGCAATATGATCCCCTAACACTTGTCCCTGCTGAAATGAACATGCACTGCCATGCAACTGAGTTAACTGATGTATTCTTTAGTTGCATTATGAGTTAATAATTAGTTTAACAACTCATCATTAGTCTATTTTCAATTAGACTAATTACAACTAGTTTAACCAAGTCAAACTGAACATAACTCCATCAACTCCACAATCAACTCCACCAAACTCAACTGATTGAGTTCTAACTGAAGTCATGCATGCAACAACTCAACTGACCCACAAAGAAAGTGTATTTCCTTTTTACAGTTGCATGTGCCACATTTGTAGCTCAAACTGAAGTGCTCCAAGAGAATAAGATAAAGTTTATAGTCTAAATATTATTATAAGCTAATAATATTTGACTGCTCTATAATTAGACTTGACAGTGCCACTATTGTTGTCTAAAAATAGAAGTCCATCTATTTTTGCCAACTTGACCAATCATCCATAAACAACATCTTGCAACTCATAGACATGATCCATATGTCTAAAAATATACATAGTCTAAAAATAGACTTTGCACCATAATTTTCCTACGGGCCCGCTTAGTGAAGGCGACTCTTTTCACTAAGCTCCATCATCTTGTTGCAATCTCAACAACTACCATATGCTAAAATCCAATGCGATCAATCGATCCTCGCCCAATTTCGATTGGACTATCCAACCACCATTGGATTGAGAAACTATTCCTTTTGCTGAAACTTCAAAATCAATGCTCCACATCCATGAAGTCATTGCTCCTCTACTTTATGTGGACCTCCTTTGATCTATTTTCAAAATGGATCCCAAGAATTTCTGCTGAAATCGATTCAGCTCTGTAATATAACCTCTAGCAACAAGACATCATCATATCAATCAAAATAATACCACAATCATATGCTCTCTCACAAGTAAATTAGTGGCCATAATCCATCCAATAGAACAATTTAATAATATTACCAGTGGCTGAAATAAAACTCATAACAAACCTTCACACCAAAATATGAATGTTGCATAATAATAAGACACTATGGCTATGTGCCAAATGCATTAGCAACTTCTGCAAAAACAAATGTGAGAGTCAGTAATATGGAGCTCTGCTATAAAACTCTGCTACAACTCTCTGCATCACTGATATTAATTTTGGAGATTTGAATCAATACTATGCTTCAAAAAATTGATATACTCATACTACTGCCATTAGAGCTCATACACTGAAGAAATCAAGCTCACTAATGGCTCTAAATCATGCTCACACAATGCAACCTTCTCTAGCTCACTTACACTCACCATCAATCATCAAAAACCAATTCCAAAATGATCGATATAAAACATGTAGGGTGAATTTGAGCTTGGGGCTAGGATCAAGCATGCAAAAATTGGACCAAATCAATCCATTGAGGCCACTACTTGTGCACTAAATGAGTTCACATCATTGGAGGACATTTTCAAACAATTCTCAACTTTTAGAACTAATTTTAGAAGCTGTTGGGAATTTAATTTCCAATTTTCTTCCCATTTGCGTGAGGAATGCAGAGAAAATCTCGTGGAAATCCTCAGTCACATGCATAACACTAGCTAAACTCATATGGAACCTTTAATTGCTCCCATAGGCCTGTCTGCCAACGACTGGAGCCTTTTAGTCGCTCTTATAGGCTTTTCTCCATATGCTTGGGGCTAAAGATAAAGAAAAACATCAAGCTTTCAACTTATAACCTCTACCACCTATTGAATTCTCTTCTTCAGCTCCTGTACATGCCTCGAAATCTCTGACTTAGTCTCTGACACCTCTACAAATGGATCAAACATGTATTCCAAGTGTCACTCCCAGGTTGACCAAGAAGGCCACCAAATAAGGTTGGAAAGAGTGCAAACAAGTCCTCCACTCTCTAACAATAATTTCCACAAGCTGAAACACCTTTGACCGACCTGCAATACTCTGTAGCATATCTCCATCATCAAACATAAGGCCATCACATTACAACAAGTCATCTCCATGAGCATAAGCATGAATACCTAGTTGCAAACTCAACTAGTGTGCGAACTCATCATCAACCATACAAATGCTATCATATATCCATCAATACATAACAAGGATGCCATCATAAGGTTGACATCAATGTAAACACAATCATTTCAATGCCAACTCAGCTATCTGCAACCATACTACATTGAAGACATCCAGCCATCAACTAGTCTACAAGGGGTTGACATCAATGCCAACATGAGCTAGCTGCCATCATGAACCAATGCCAACATCAGCTAGCTGGATCCATGCACACCATAATTCCAACATGAAGACACAAATTATGGTGGCTAAATTTTTTGATAAACTTCATAGTGTATTTTTTAACCTCATTGCTTCCCATACTTCACAACCAACAAATTTCAAACTACTTTATAATGAGAAAAATTTAATGGCATTTTCCCAACTATGGCATTAGAATCCAATTTTGTTAATAATGTTTGATTCTTAGATCCCATAAAGCTACAAGAAACTTCTTGACAAAATAAAAAAATATCATTTTAGCTAGACATCAATGTAATATGCAAAGGAATTTTTAGTTTCAAGTTGAGGCAATGTTTAGGACAATGCTCTCTGGAACTAAATTTGTTTGTCATAGATATTTGTTACAGATGGTTTTAATGAATTAATTAAATATATATAAAAGAATGAATTTCAAACGAAGTGTCACTCGACGTATTAGAAATAGAGAAAGAACAACACATATTCAAACGACTTCAAAATATAACAAGACGGGCTGTGGGGCAGCTAGTCCCTGCCCCAGCCCAATAGTCAAACAAAAAGTCGAAATTCGTCGAGCGATCAGCCATGAGATTGATTCTAGTGCTTCACGTCATGGTTCTCTTGCTCTCCGCCAGTTCTAGCAGAACCACGGAAGATTCCACTGAGAGGTTCATGCATGGTACTTTTAGGTGCTCTGCCAAAGAATATCGTACCTGAAATCAAGTGAGTTTTTAGCAGTAGTTGGGCTTTGTTTCACTCTGTAAATACAAAAGAATTAACATGGGCCTCCATATTGTTAATATCTATAAGTATACATGAATCATAGAGTTCATTCAGCCACTCAGAGCTTTTACTCAATATTCCCAATAACGCATCTTTGCTCCAATTTGACGTATTGACATCTGAATCCTAATAGCCAATGTGTTGGTTCTCTTCCAGTAAAGTTCACATGTCAAAAGATATATATGAACACTAGGAAATAAAAGATATATATGAACAATAGAAATAAAAAAACACCTCATATTAATATCAAAGGAAATATTCAGAAGATGACCAAACAATACGCTTATGGCAGAGCTAATGCAAATATGTTCTATAAAGTGAAACAACACATGATAAGCTATGTAAAGTGAAGAAACAAATGTTGAATTGCACATCGGTAAATATACATCGGTAAATCATGTGTTCGTAAAATATGCCCAGTTTTCATTACACTATGTTTGAATGGCCTTGTGGTTGGATGGCTGCCAGTTGTTGGCGCTCACCCTAATCTTCTGCCACGTATGGTTGTCTCCGAGGGTAAGCCCTTTCTATCGGACGTACCAGCAGCATACCTTCCATCAGTGCCAGATCGAGACCCAGACCTTCGTGATCCAGACCCAGACTGACGAGATCCGCACCCAGGAGCAATTATAGGCCCTATTCAATATCCAGATCCTTCCGTCATTATATAAGATGCAGACCTGGATAAGTTCATTGACCGAATGGAAGCTACCATAGAGGCAGATGCAGCAGTTAACCCCGTCAACCATCGCAACTGCAACCATCGCAACCTTTTTACTGTGTGAAGGGGGAAGGTTTGTATCGAGGTCGTAAGCTGCGGCCGCGAACAGGTGAGGTTCAGTCAACAGAGGAGCTAACTGCATATTCGCCATTGCTGGCAGGTTTCTTCGGCATCCTGAAAATCTGTAAAGAAAATGGAAACAATAAGTTTATTCAAGTCCTTTTACTCAGTTCGGGTAAGCTATCATGCTAACTGTTGTTTATTTGAGCTTAAACCATGAATGTCTGTGTAGGAAATCGGTTATTTAGGGTCTTAGGGTTTTGATGGAATCATATTTCCATAAAAATGGAAAAAAAAACCTAGTTTCTGTTCATATGGAACTATTGTCTGGACAGAGCTTGACACTGTCTTGAAATGTGCGTACACTGAACTTGATTGTCTATTTTGAAATGTGTCTGGATAGAGCTTGAATATTTGCACTGAACTCTGCCTGCACAGATCTTGATTGATTGCATAGAGCTTGATTGGTTGTATTGAATTATGTGTACATATAGTTTGATTAATGTATTGTACTTTCTTAGGCCCCAACTGTCGTGGCCACTTCGAGTGGCAATAAGCCAAACTCCTGCACAAATGCAATAATAAATATTGCAGCTTAATACTCTATATATTTGCATTTTCCTGTTTGTAAATTGTATGGGCTTCCCAGAGCAACCTTCAAGCTTCAGTTTTGCCTCTGTTTTCTGACAGGTCTCTGTTACAAAATACAAAGTTTCCAGAAGCAGTTATTTCTCTCAGAAAATTTGGGTGAGTTATATTTTGTGCTCTCTTCTGATTTTGATGTAAAAACAGTGATTATATCCCACTTGATCTGAAATTCTTTGCCGAACATAGTTTTTTTCCTGTTTTTGCTTTTGTAGACTACCATATTCTTGCTGGGTATTTTAATTTTTATTCAATGAAGGACTTCGTTCTGAATATTTCCTTTTTTCATATAGATATTCTTGTTGGTAGTGTGCGTATATATATAAGGAATGACAATATATATAAACACTGTGAACGTGCATAAAATCTGCTCATCCCATGGGCCTCGTAGAAAAGGTATGGCCCAACGTCGTCTTCTGAGATTTCAATACCGTAACCTAGGTCATCAGTATACTTTCATGTAAGCAGAAGAAAGGGAAGAAATATTAAAGACGGACACAGACAAATTTGAGTCTCTTATGCATAGATTAAGATGATTCTATTCTAGATTTTATTGCAGGACTAAAATCATCACCTGTGCAGGTTTGACCTCTCTGTCTGTAGAAGAGGAACAGTGTGATCCTGGACTGGACCAGCTTCTCCACCCACAACAAATAGCGGCAGGCACAGTGTGATCCTGGACTGGACCAGCTTCTCCACCCACAGCAGATAGCGGCAGGCATGGCAGACTCCCATGCCTGCAAACTATGTTCGGTAAAGAATTTCAGATCAAGTGGGATATAATAACTGTTTTTGCGTTTGACCTCTCCTCTGTAGAAGAGGAACAGTACGATCCTGCAGGCCACAGAACTTCATGATTCCAACTTGATCTTACAGACTCTCTGCGTTTGGCTACGGATAACAAACAGAGATCATTTTAAGGTAGGCCGTTGTTCTCATGCAAATTACGGTTTTGACACGGCACTGCAGGGATTGTTTGACACGGCAGGGCCGCCATGGTTATGGTTTAACATAAGTACATAAGTTTTGTTAGTTTTGTTAACATTTTATGTTAGGCGATTAATGCTAATGCAAACATAGCATTAGTTCATGAAACTGAGTTCATGAAACTGTCAAATGACCTGATTACTTGTACTTGTCCTAACTTTTGAGCCCGTATACCTGCCCGTATGCCTCGTTTTGAGGCCAAATAAGATGAAAAATCCGTTCATTGGTTAAAGGAATAAAAAAATATAAAATATCGTGCTGCATTTCAGCGAACTTTGTTTTAAGTTAAATAACGTTGGTTGGTTATCATGCACGTTGGTTGGTTACAGTGCCAAAGTAATGCTAGCTTTACAAATCGATTACTATAGTCCCTGCCAGCCCAGAAGGGCAGGGACTAAAAATTACAAAACTATTAGCACAAAATGATGACATAAATTTTGGTAAAATGGCTTGGTATATTTAGTCAATGTTGCAAATAATTCAAAGTATTGGTCATGGTTCTTTAATTGGTGAATAAAGCGTTCAATCATGCCGTGGGAAGTGAGAAGTCATACAAAACCATCTAGCTCACATCAACTTTGTTTAGAAGTTTGAAAAGTGTGGACGAGGACAACTGCAAAAGTTATACCACTGGGCTTCTTGTTTTGCATTGTGTGTGAGTGTGGAGCTCTGCACAATGAAATTAGGTCAATGAACTTAGGTTAGTGTGTGGAATGTAAAAGTTATATTATTAGGGTTTTTTATTTTGCATGGTGTGTGAGTGTGGAGTTCTGTACAATGAATTTATTTGATGGTAAGGAACTTTGCACTCTGGCATGAGTGAAAATAAATAAAGAGAAAAGCACATAGTATTCACAGGTATCAAAATAGTATTAAGAGTGTGAGACATGGTTTTGGCGATAATTATATCGAAACTCATTTATTATACGTTTCGAATCAGCATAATTCATTATCAAGATTAAGAAAAGATTATTTATAATAGAATCAAATATTTTATTTGGTAAAATTAGTGATTAATGGCAATGATTATTTTTGGAGTTGTCTATAATGCGACTTTTTGGAGATTCTGGTAACGGAATCCAGCGGAAGAAATGAGGTTAAATCTTGATTTTTAGCAGTTAAAATGGTTTTTTAACTGCATATTTGGATTCAGCACCGTGGAAAACCCCTGGGAGCCATTGATTGTGCAGAAACTAGCTATCAAACTTGAGATTCCAATGAATTGCTGCCGGATTTTGACCGGAAAAATCAGCCGGAAAAGCTTTCAAAAAGTCGCGTTATAGACTACTGCATTATTTTTACGAAGGTTACCATGTAACGATTAGCATCAATCCATGCGTAAGTTACCTTCAAACATGGGAAAGCAAAGAATATTTGGAGGAACTGTCCATGCAGGCAGGGCCATCCGAAAACGATAAGGTGGACATTACTTCCATGGAACCTGACGTTCACTTGATCTTGTTTGCATCACTTATGTGAATGAAAAAAGGCTTCCGGACGCTGTGGGTTCCATCCGCCCAGGTAATCAAACCAAACGTGTATCCCTTGTTGGACGTATTTCTGTCTGTAAATGTCACACTGAATGTGATATTGTCAGAAATTCCCGAGAAAACAAGCTGGTTCGATCACACCTCAACATATAACCAGTGCAGAGAATCTAAAGTGGATCCTATGTTTTTCAGCGCCCTCTTGATCGTTCTAGCAGAATTCAATGCAAAGATGATGATTGTCAGATAGTTCATGTAGCTTATATTGTCATCTTTAGCATTAGACAGGCATATGAAGTTCTAGTTTCCCAACACGCGAGTGATATGTGGTGTGTTATATCCCAAGTAGTAGAGGAAGATGAGCGTCGAACCACTTATAATCCATTGTATGTTTGAAGATATTATTTCAACATTTTAGCAGATTGTTGTTTGATTGAAAAAATGATGAAAGACATTGATGGGCAAGTAGTATGCTTCATGCTGCACGAACCCTCTGAAGCTTGTGTGAGAACCACAATTGATACTGCAATTTCTTCTTCAATTTTTATAGGTTATATAGCTATACCTTATGCTTCAACTTCACGCTATGTGGGCTGTTGTGTGTTGTATGTTTGATTTTGTTTGCATGGCATTGGCTTTGTCTCTAGCTGAAGAAACATAATTTTTTCATTTTCGATGATTACCTTCTCTCCGTGAAGGCTCTAAACCTTTTCTGGGTTACACCAAGCCTTTCCTTAGTGCTCACTTTCTTGTTGTTGTCAATCAACGAATCCCAGTCCAAACCTAAACAATTCTTGTTTATTTTGACATAAACCACTAGATGCCTCTTGGATGGGTGAGGTTGTGACTTCACTTTGATATTAACCTCCCTAGATATCAGGGTTTATTAATACTTGACCACTTTAAACAGCGGATAACCATTGATTTTAGAGCCACCCCTCAACTAACTTGGACAAACATGGCCCAAAGCCCCAATGTCACTCCTAAATTTCTAAGATCCTTTAAGGGTTTACCTCTACCTTTTATGAGCCATGGTCACGCGTTCCTTAGTGGCCAAGCACTCTCAACTCTTTGACGACCTCCAAATCTTGTCATCAATTAAGAGCAACTAGTGAGAGTTCTTTTGATTGCTTGCATAAACAAAATCGACTCAGAATAGTTTGGAACGTTGTCACCCTCAAAGTCCATTTCTACCCACTGAAACCTTGATACCTACTCGCTTGATGATATCATTGTCTCCTTTGTTGGCTCAAAAGCACTGTCACCAAGTGTTTTGGTAATTATAGCCGTCTTTGTGCACAACATTCCAGAAGGCTTAGCTGTGAGTATGGTTCGAGCTTTTCTTGTGTGGACAAGAAGTGTACAAATATTTATGCATAGTGAAAGTTCTGCACAAGAAAATCTCCACACAAGTCTCAAAGCTCCGCAAAAGTCTAACCGAATTATTGGTCCAAGGATCGAATTCGGTGGAGCCCAATTTTACAGTTTAGACAAAAAAAATTTGTTTATTATTTCTCTGAAATAAATTTATTTTAATTAATTGAAAATATCGTGGAGAAATTTGTATCTTAATCAGATGATTTTTCTCATGTCAAAAACCCTTGATACCTGCTTGCTTGATTCTACCATTGTCTCCTTTGCTGACTCAAAAGGACTGTCATAAGGTGTTTTGGTAACTATAGCCATCGTTGTGCATAACATTCCCCAAGGTTGTGAGTATGGTTCTGACACCATGTATGAATATTTTCTTGTGTGGAAAAGAAATGTGTAGAGATTTCCGCACAAGTCTCAAAGCTTCGCACTAGTCTAACCAAATTACTAGTCTAAGGATAGAACCCAACAAGGCCCAATTTTACAGTTTAGACCCAAAAAAAGGTTGTTTAATCTTCTTAAGAAATACAATTCTTTATATTAATTAAAAATATCATGGAGAAATTTTCATCTTAATCGATTCGCTTGTGCTCATGTCAAAAAGTTAAACCAAACTTTTAAGCAAATTGTGTGTTGGTGAAATAATCCAATTCTTTACATTACCCTCGCAATATCTTGGCAATTTCTTGTGAAGAGCACACCGTTTGAAATTACTCCACATTCTGCACAGTGAGTTGGAGATTTGTTTACCCCCCCTCTCATTTACATAAAGGACCTGCAACCATGTCAGTTCTGGCGTCATTGAGCAATGCAGTAGCATAATATTGGTAGTGTTAGAGAACTCACTAACAAAATGGCCACTCATAAAATTAACCTTTTTACGATTTTAAAATGATTTGTTAGGCACTAAAAAATTAAAAAATAAATAAAATGCTCTCCACCAGAGGAAATATGTCCCATTAGAACTCGCTCATCCAATCGAAAATTAGAAATAAGATTCCAAAAAATTAGAAAATTAATTTTTAATTTACAGGAAAATAGGAATATTCAGCATTTTCTCCAAACTTTGGTTAAAATTGAAATAAACACGAAAAAATATTCAAAGTCAACGCAATTTGATGTGAGGTGATTGCAATAGTCCCTGATGAGCCTCATCATTAGGTAACTATATGGACCTTAATCCACCTCCTAGCTTATCCAAATCAACTCTTTTCATAATTTATTACATATTTTGGTTGTATTTTGCTTAATGAGATGAGTCCAAGTGAGATATTACGCCTAATGGACTAATATGCATTGATTGCAGGTTTTTGAGAGAAAATCATGGAAATTTTGGCTAATTAAGGGCTGAAACTCAAATGAGACAAGGAGGAGAGATTGGAGGAGGTAGATCCTCCTCATTTACTTCTCACTCGTTCGAATATTCCTCCATCAATCACACTAGCTCGGAGTACAAGCAGCCAAATCATGGAGATCAAAAAGGCAGCCGAGAAAGTGACAATCAAAGAGCTAGTTTATCTCGAGTTTGGGAGCCGAGCCTCCCTAGATTTAAGGAAGTCATTGGAGACTTAAGTTTTATAAATAAGAAGGCCTAGATCCTCATTAGGGTTCAAACTTTTGCTTTAAAAACACTAGTCATTTTTTGAGTTAAAGATTTGTGGAAGACATTGTTATGTAATTTTCTGTTTTGATAATAATAATGAGTATTTCCCTGATCCAATACTAAGTTGACTCAGAGGGCTTAAGCTCTTGGGTTAGGGCCCAACCCTAGCAAAAAATACTCTTTTTCTTGTATTTGTATGCTTAGTCAATTTCATAAATTAATGGTTGAATTGTCTTTAGAATTATTTCATTGCAAGTAGTTGTAGATTTGATTAATTTGCTTCCATTTGTGCTTTATTTCAACAGTAGCTTAGAAGAGATAAAGGAACATCAAAAATATATGAGTAGGTGGATTTGGCCTCACTTCTTCCTTCAGGGATCATGGTTTGAGGAAAGAACCCCTATGCAGCCCCAAAAAGATAGAATTCTAGTTTCTCATGGAATTCAGGGTTTTTTGTACTTAGGCCAACATTTGATCCATTTGCAAGAATAGGATTTAGTTATCATTTCTTCTATCTCCATTCTTACATTAGATCTCATCAAGATTTCATCTTATTCTGCAAGTTTTTCCCTCATGCATGAAGAAGTCAGCTAGCTCATGAAATTATGTTTTCCTTAGTTAATTGAAATCCTTCTTGTTTACATGATTTATGGATAAATGTCAGTGTTTGATGCAGTGTAGGAGTTTTAGCAGTACATATAGATTTCATGATCAACAACCTCATCCAAACTTCATCCATCCATGATCATTCCTTCCTTTCACCAAAACCCTCATCAATTTCATCATTTCACAAGAGTAATTCTCCAAGCTTGTTGAGCAAATCCAGCCATCTGCCAACTTTGGTTTTGAGTTCTGAAGCAGTACTAGGCACTCCCTGGCCTCATTCCATCCACCAACCACCATCCCTAAGCCTTCCATCACCTTCAAAATCCCTCCTTTTACTCTTAGTTGTATCCTGTAGGAATATAGGGGATCCTGTAAGAATTCAGGACATCCTGTAGAATGCATTAGGACATCCTGTAGATTGAACTCTAGTGGCCTGTTTTGAGGCCCAATTAAGGAAAAATCCCCTAAGAATCTAGAAAAGGACCCCCACTTGTCTCCCAAGCCTTCTGACCATTCACCATCATCCCTAAGCCACCTGCCACTGTTGGCATTTTTTGTACTTGATGGCGACCCACTTGTAGCAGAACAACTCACTTGTATATGTTAACTAGATGAATCTATAGAAGAGATATCAGATGTGACAGAATGCATGACAATAGTGTTTACAAGTGTGATGAAATGCAACTCAGCTTCAAGGAATCAGTTCAGAAGGCAACTCACTTAGATGAAAGATCACAGTATAGCAGGTAAACAACAAAGAATGACAGGTTAGTCTTCACATAATGAACAAAGAGAGGTATATGCAGGTTTACCATTGACAAAGCTACGTATACACACAGGTTCACTATATACAAGTCGCGTATATATACACACACACTTTCACAGAAGGAAAAGCACGTATACCTTGAAAAACTAAATTTTTGGTCCGAAGTAGTTGGTCCATGATATTTTGAGCCATGGTATTGGTCTAAGGTATCTAGTCCGAGGTATTGACCCTAAGTATTTGTTCCAAGGTATTGGTCCTAAGTGGTTTTGGTCCATGGTATTGAGAAACGCTTAAAACTATAAAAGGAGGAGAAGATCATTAGGCCAAGGTGTACAAGTATCGAATATATGATGAAGTGTGAGATCTAATATGCAGGTTATTGGCTTATGGTGTTGTGCTTGATGTGAACCAAGGATGAACCTTAGCGTTTGATGAAGGATAAGATCTAATGATGTATCAGGATCTTAAGGCTTGAAGTGAATTATCTTTGTGGTTTAATCATGTATCTGAATAACTGGCACATGTTGTAGTTTGTAAATATGATGATTTGGGTATGACTGAAGTCTGGAATAGTTGTAATGTTTAAATAATCATTTACAGATCTGTACGCAGGTTCACTTTAGAAAATGAGGGTATACATGTTGGTTCTGCATATCAAAGCAGCGTATACGTCATAAATTTGATTTACAGATCTATACACTGGTTCGCTTTGAGGAAAGCACGTATGCACACAGGTTTGACACATGGAAGTAGTGTATACCTTATAAAATATGTTTTAGTTACTTCTATTTGTTGTTGCAGTGTTCTAGGTTTTGGCTTGGGTTCTAATTACTATATTCTCGTGACAACATTCTAAACGATCAGATTGATGGGTTGTCAAAGTGATTGATTAATTCGGTTGTGGTTGGTTCAAAAGGAGATTGGTTGATGCAGATATATTTGATGATTGAATGATGTTGTTAATGGATCCAGTCTTTAAATTTATGAAACGTGGTCCCTGGAAGAAAAGAGATGGTTGTAGCCTTCTGTGGGCTGGCACCTATGTACTAGTAAACATATCAGCTAGTATAAGAGCTAGG
>APFE031367490.1:149426-159979 GCA_000404065.3 Pinus taeda
AAATATACCTAGAAATAATAAGATAGAAATAGATAAAAATGTTTCTTTATTGATCAAACCCTTAAGGTAGGGCAACACCATACATTCACTCCTTAAGGAAGGAGAACACTCCACAAGCCATATGCATGTTCATACAATAATCCTTGACATCCCTCAATGGAGAGTCTCTAGCCTCTATATAGGTCTCATACATACAATACCATGGGTCATTACCATGGCTCCCTCAATACCATCTATCTAATACCATGGACTTATTACATTATTGCTAACTACTTGTGGTCCCTTACATGATGTGGGTTAACCAATTTATTTATTACTATGACCCATCCCATTATTACATTATTCCCTTGGGTACCTCCCTTTGTACCCCATATTATCCCCCCTAGGTATACTACATTCCACCCCCCTTAACATGTTTCGTCCCCAAAACATGGGAAGAACAAAAATAATAAGATCTACTCAAAAGAGTAGTCCACTGGTATATGCACATGCATCTAGCCATCTAAGAGAAAAGTGAACCCTCGATCCAGCTGGTGCCTCGCTCGCTTGAGATGGAAGTTGACCCTGACAGCTCTTATGTGTTGAAATTGAGTCTCTTTTTTTTAGTTTCTTGTTTTGACTTTCTCAAAGATTCTTGGAAGAAATTTGAAAAATGATTCCTATTGGAGGAATTAAGTTTAAAATACAAATCTTTTCACTATATAAGTGTATATAAGTTTAAGTGTATCTGTTAAGGATTCCTCACTATCTTGTGAGAGCACTACATGAAGGACATCATCAAGCTACTAACAGGCATGTAATCAAGGAAAGAATCATGGCCATATACCTCATTTACTAATTATAATCATGGGCATTTAAGTCATGAACTTAAGGAAAATTCCAAATAAAGTATAGTTGATATGTAATTCTTTTAAAGTGTATCATTCATATAAGACAAAATGCACATACAATTTCAAATGTGAAAAACATTTCTCTAATACACCATTCTATATCGAGACAAAGTTTAGTCTATCATTCACTGTTATGAAACCAACTCACAAAAAGATAGAAAAGATAGATCAACAACTTCAAAATTAGCCTCTTCGAGGGGGGAACCTCCTTTACATAACACAAATTAATTAATTATTGGATGATACAAATGACAAGGCCTCTTTTCTATATATAGGAGTCTAAGGCGTCCCAATATAATCAGAGCCTGCATAACAATAATATTGTAGGGGCACAATGATAACAATAGTGGGCTTCCATGGGGCATAATAATAACAACGTGGCCACTATATGGGTACAATAATACAATAAGGGGGTTGCACTAAGAACAATAAGTGGTTACACTAGTAGTATAGGGACCTAACATGCCCCTCTCCTTCAAAAAGTGTTGTCCTCAATGCTTGAGTAGTTTTGGATGCTTCTGTATAAAATTCTCATCCTCCCATGTGGAATCTCCAGCGAGTAAGTTCTTCCACTTGATGAGATACTCTGAAATTGATCGATTTCGTAACTGTCAGGTTCTTGTTTTCGTGGCTAATTCAGGTTCAAATATGATTTTTCCTTCCTAGTCAAGTTCCGAAAATATTATTTGAACTGGGACCTTGTCCCCTATAGCCTTCTTTAAGCATGAAACATCAAAACTTGGGGCACTCGAGAAGATGCAGGAAGCTCCAATTTGTATGCCATAGTACCAATATTTTGCAGCACTTTATAAGGACCATAGTACTTTGGTGATAATTTATTATCCTTCTTAGCTTGCTTGAGGGACATTTGTTTCTATGGTTGTAGTCATAAAAATACCTAGTCGCCTATGTAAAAACTTCTTTCGTTGCAATGTTGATCCGCTTGTTGTTTCATTCAATTCTTTGTGAAAGTGAGGTTATCCTTTTTCTTCTTGATATGTCCTTCTATCTTGAGAGTTTGAGGAGTGGTAATTTCTGCCAATGCATTACAATATATGGTCATATTCATTTATACTTTCTCTGGGGTTGGTTCCTAGTGTATATCCTTTTCTTTTGACATTTCTTGATCCTTTTCTTCCTTCTCTTCAGAATCAATGTAAAATAATTTCTTCTCAACAAACTTATGACCTTTAATGTATTTTCTATCACAACTGTAACAAAGGTCATTTTCTCCTTTTTCTTCCAATTTTTGTGGTGTCAAACTTGTAGGTTGTAGAAGGCTAGGAGCAACAACACTTCCATCTTTAATTGTGAGTGGTAGGATTTCGTGTTGCCATAATTTTGCTTTCAATTTTTCTTGCCAACCTGAAAGCCTTCTCCAATGAATCAGGTTCCCAAAGACAAACCTCACATTGAATGTTATCCTTTAAAGTCCCTATGAATACATCAATCATCTGCTTCTCTAGAATATCATTTACCCTTATATTCAATTTTTTGAAGTCCTCAATGTGCTCTACCATTGAACCCTTATGTTTGAGATTTATCAATTGGATAAAGAAGGTGTTTCTCTTTGTATCCTCATAATGTGCTATCATTTCATCCATGAAAATTGACCAGGTGACAAGTGATTTACGAGAAAAAGGTCTTCTATACCATAAAAATTGATTTGTTTCTAAATATAAATATGTAATATGTATCGTTTGTAACAGTTGCACATCATGTAGATCAAAATATTTCTCCATCTGTAGTATCCATGTTATGCGATCCTTGCCATCAAACTTCCTCATATCGATATTTGGAATATGATGGGTCTTCAATCCAATTTTATATTCTATGAAATCATGAATAACATTTATTTTTTTCTCACTATGAGTTTCCTCTACTACCTTTTTATCATTAGGAGGCCTTTCTTGCTAGCAGCTTCGTCCCACCTTCCTTCAAACCTTCCATGTCTTTCTTCAAATATTCCATGCATTTCTTCAAATTTGCTTCCCTACCATTGATACTAGCTTCCATGGAACATATAAAACTATTTATCTTAGCTTTGATTGCATTCTTCAAATCATCCATCCAATTTTTCTTACTAGGTGTTTCTATTTTCTTTATTCGAGTCATTATTTTTCTTTCTTTTAGAAGCTTGATATTGAATCTGTTGTATCTCTGAAATTTTGGGTCTCTAAGGTCTGAACTTGCGATTTGTAGTAGCCCTCTATGTCCTCTTTCCAATGCCACCAGTCTGATCAAAATTAGATTCTCCAAGAAAATGCTATGCCCAATCTCCCAAGATGACCTGATTATATACTTTTTCAGTAGATCAAACTTGTACGAAGTGCCACGTGTCATTATTTCGACATTCAGAACTGAAAACAATACAAAGAAAATAAAAGTTTGTCCTCTTTCTTAACTTCTTACGAAATTTCAATCTGATGCTCAGAAAACAAGTTATGACGACTTTCCCTAGGTCACCTATTTTGGATGTAATTCGAGAGCCTGTCGTAACCCTAAATGTCTTGGACCTAATCTCCGAAAATATAGTGAAACAAGATCTAAAATTTGGGCCTGATCTTCAACAATATTTCGATTCAAATGGGTTTAAATTTCAGAGTCTGAACCTTCGTAGAAAATAAATTATAGTGAAAATTCCACAATGACCTGTTTGAGATGAAATTCTGGAGCTTGCAAAAACCCTAACTTCCTCATATCTCCGAAAATATAGTGGTACAAGATCTTAAATTTGTACCCAAGGTATAGAAAGATTTCGACTCAAATGGGTTTTGTTTTTAGCTTCTGAAACTTCGTAGAGAAAGACTTATAGCAAAAAAACCACGATGACGTGTTTGGAGCAGTGAAACCCTAGAATCCAAAGCTCTAATACCAAATGTTATGAAACTAGCTCACAAAAAGATAGAAAAGATAGATCAACAACTTCAAAATTAACCTCTTCGAGGGGGAAACCTCCTTTACATTACACAAATGAATAATTCTTGGATGATACAAATGACAAGACCTCCTTTCTATATATAGGAGTGTAAGGGGTCCCAATACAATCAAAACCTACATAACAATAATATTGTAGGGGCACAACAATAACAATAGTGGGCTTCTATGGGGCATAATAATAACAACATGGGCACTATATGGGCACAATAATACAATAAGGGGGGTTGCACTAATAATAATAAGGGATTACACTAGTAGTATAGGGACCTAACATTCACAAATATAATATTTATTACAAAATGAGAAACTTATTTTTACACAAAACACTAATTATAGCTCTAAACGTGTTCAAGTTACCTAAACATGGTGTATTGTTTTAGTTCTCGAAGTGGTAAGCCTAGTGGGTTTAGTAAGAGAAATACTAGTTGAGCATATATGTTCTATGTATTGTTTTCGAAACTTGAACCCTCGTGCTTTCAAGTCTTTTGGTGTAATTTTCATCCTTTTCACCATCACAAGATAATTTTCCGTTTTTGCCTTCTACAAAAGTTAGAACATAATCAATAATACGTAAATTGATATCAACATAATAGAAAAATAGTTTAAAAAATAGTATAGTATGGAAATAATTAATAGACAGGCACCATGAAAAATGGAAAAAGACACAATGCATTGAAAATCTATGCAATTATAATGTACGATAAACTATATGTCAATGTATTATGAGTTATGGTATAGGGTATACAACTTACTTCTCCCAAATTCCCTTGAAGACGAGGTGAACATCGTAATTATTGCAAACAATGTGGCTTTGGATGCAACACTTGCTCGCTATCTACTATATGTGGATGGCTTTGAGGAGATTCATATTCTTTATTCTAGACACAAGATAATAGACAAAGATATATAATTATGAATCCCAAACCAAATTAAATGTAAAAACTAATTAGCAATCATAAAGAATTATTTAAATAGATACTTAATCCATCTCACTTACGTTCTTTTCAAGACCATTATCATGTTCTAGTGTTTCAAATGATTGTAATGGTTCCAAAAACAATAACTGCATCCATTTTCCTTATTATCGTCCTAGTAAAATATAATAATAAATAAGAAAAGAAATCTAAAAAAAACAAAATATTTGTTTTCTTGCTTGTCATCCTAGTAAAATACATTAATATGTATGCTAATGTTGATGTGAAATAGATGTGAAATAGTTTGTATGGAAACAAAACTTACTTCTTCTAAAACCTGTTGAAATCTAGGTGAACGTCACAATGGTTCACAACTTGATGTATGTTGGGTTTCCGAGTTACTGGATTTAAAATCAGTGGCCAAATAATGTGGAGATATCTCTATGGAATTATGTTCATTATGCTAAAAATATCAATAAAAATGGGATACAATTGATAGTAAAAATAAACATTTCATTTAGTGTGAAAATGTCTTGAAAATAAATGTAAGCAAAAATTATACTTATGTGAGTGTGTATCTACCTCTTCTTCCCCTACATCATTAAAAATCCCTTCTCTTTATTTTTGTTGCAAAGCGATTTCTATGCACTTATTCGTGTCCATACGTCTACGAGGTAGACTTTGCTCCCAATGATCCATTTTCTCTTTGATTTTGAGTTTTGAGGCATCATCAAACTCATTGTAGAAACTTACTGCATAAAAAATTCAACAAATTTAACATGTAATTATAAATTCATGTTATTATAACAAGACACACATGACCATGTCAATAAATACTTACACTAGAAATAGTTTCTTCATGAACAAATCTTTTATGTGCTTGTTTGCGCGCAAAGCATAACCTTGCATCTACATCATATTGTATCTTTTCATTCTGTTTTATAATCTTGCTTGGCGACTTGACCCTATTGAGAAATTGAGGGAAATTTAAATATTTGATTTCTCTTAACTTTGATAACTGCTTGTGATATCAATTCCTTATATTCTACTTCTTATTGTTAACATGAGTTATTATCATCAACCAGCTATCAAAACAAGAAGATCAACAATGCACCAATACACTAGATATTGGCACCAGGCCAAGGAAAAAGCCTCTCCAATCGTGAGAGGAAAAACCCTTTGAACTCTTTCTTATAGAATCTTTATTGATGAATTCAAAGACCCAAACTTTGACTCAACAATGCCTTCAACATAAAAATGACAATACCTCCAAACATGTACCAAACAAGTTGTCTTCTTCTGTAATTCTAAACAGTATAGCAGGTCTGCAATAAGAGTATGACATTTAGCAAATATGGTTTAGGACGAGCTCATCTAGCCTCCTCTTATCTTCACACTTTTTGTAGACCCATCATGCATATAATAACCTCTTGATCTAAGATCTCATGATGCCAAATGAGTGATTGTTCTAGAGCAGCGAGAACATAACCTTCCACTTCATAACGTAGACACATGAGCTAGGAGAGTTACAGCTCTTCTAGCCCTTTGATGACTTCAATCTCCTTGGCAATGACCTCCTCCTTCAAACTAAAGCTAGATTGGACCTCTAACCCAATAACATACTCATATAAAGTGATTCCTTAGATCAGAACAGAATGTCGCACATGTGAACAGACTTGATGATGAACTTGGATGAGGGAATAGGGTTCCTCATTAACTGCGGCTACCTTTTCTTTGACCCTTTCAGTTCACTTTTCCTCCATGAATGAATGAGAATGAATGTGTTGTGAGGAGGTATCAACACTGCCTTTATATAGGCTTGCCTCCTCATCTCTAGGCTGATGTGATCCCTTGATTAGACCGACATAATAAGAGGCTTCCAGAATTGTCCAAATGAATTATTTCAAGCGGTTTATTTGCATCAAATTAGTGGGTACATGTTGGAGTATTTCATTGATGATCTAGAATGACTTTTGACTTACAATAATTACATTTACAAGTGTAACAATACATGATTGTCTTCATTTTAAATGACTTATCCTAAGGCTCTCAATTGGAGCCACAACTAGACCAAGAAAATTTTTGAGCATGAAACCCATGTCTCAAGAAAAAATATAAAAAATTTCTTGATACAAAATTACATCATTACAATATTTGATATTATGAAGACCAAACGTAGTTACACTATTTTCAACACTCCCTCTTAACTAGGAAGGTATTCATACATACATGGTACATGGACATTCTCAATACAAGAGTTCTCATAAGAAAAGAGTCGAATTAGTTATCCATCTGTTTTGTTAGATGATCCAAAAATACAATTTTATCATAGGTTATAAAATTAGAATAAAATAATTATTAATTTAAGATATTAAATTAATAATTTATTATTCTAGAATGTTTAATTATTTAATGGAGACTTTTAGAATTAGCATATTGTTGTAACTAGATATGACTCTCCAAATGTGTCATATCTTAGGCTCTATTTTAGGAGATTTGTTAGCTAGTTGGTTTGAATAGCATTTATTGTAAATGGACACTTGTTATTTAATAAGTGATCCATAATTACAGGTAGTTAGGACATGGAGCTTATAAATAGCTCATTGCAAGAGTGTTTGTGTTGTTCGGGTGTAAACACTTGCAAAATCATATTATGTAATTATTTTTTTATCAATAAAATTATGTGTCTAAGGACATTTCTACCATTATTGTGGTATCAGAGCTCTAGTAATGCTGCAGTTGATTTGAGGAAGAGATTCCAGCTCTATCAGATCATGGAAAACTCAACTCCGCTGAAGTGATCAGCTTGGTATGAAATTTACAAGTTTTTTATTGATTTTAGATCTGAAAATTCTAAAATCGTTTTTATTATTAAAATATGCAAAATCTGTGTGACTTTTCTGCAAATTTTCATAGTAGAAGAAACAGCGCCATTACCAATTTTTTTCCCATTCAAATATCAGCGTGCTACAGCTAACTGTTGCGAGCAGTTTTGCGGTTTTAATTTTCATTTTGTTTTGGTTTTATTGTTGTTAAAATGGGGGAGGATTTGGCCAAAGCTCCACTCCCGCCTCCGTCAAGTACAGAGGAATTATCAATGTATCGAGAGTCATAGAATTTAATTTTTTAAATTATTATCAAAATCGATGTGTTTTGAGTGGCATGTTTTCACTCTGTGCCCCACGGTGAATGCTCTCTTGATGTGAGAAGGAGACGGTTCGGCCACAACACTTGTGACGTAGGTGAGGCAGCGCAATAAAGTGAGCACAATATTTGAACAGCCTGATGTTGACGTCTGAGCGACAGCGACGTCCATGAGGGCCGCGAGAGAAAAACACAGCAACAGTGACAGTCTCATTCCAGCCATGGATGGCATTTTGTTACATGTGATTTCTGTTATTGAGGTAAAACCAGCGGTGGAAAAATAACAGCAACGCTGTGCAGGAGATTGACAGGCTGTTTGGGATATTCCTGTTGTGAAAATTTCCCTTCGGTTGATTAATTTAACAAATTTTTTTCTTGTTGAATGCACTATTTGGTTTTCTTTCTTTGCTTTGGAGACATTGTTCCATCCAATAGCGCTCCCTCTACTAGTAATATATCAGTGCCTCTCGGTACTTTCAGAAGGTTGAAATCCGCTCACTTGATCTTGGCTATGCAGTTGGACTTGACAATACCACATATCTTCAACGAGGTATGCAGATATACCTGGAATTCTCCCTTCGGTGCGCATGAATCCCCTTGACTTCAGAGTCGTCAAGAACCAGAAAGCTAACAAAAACCCTTCCAGATCCTTCAGTCCGACACATTTATCAAGAAACCCTTCCAGGTCTTGTAATTCTGTGAGCGATGAGAAACGCATAAATTCGTTCGATGTGAGAAGCACGTATTTGTCCGTGGTGGCGCGCATTCGTCGCCTAGCTGACAAGAAGTCCAGCGTTGTCATTGATAATAAAGAATCTCTGCAACGGGCAGGAGGTTCGGAATTTCAAGGCACTGCAAGAATCAAAACTATTCCACTCTTGGAATTTCAATACAGTACAAGAATCAAAACTATTTCAGGCTCTGAAGTATTGTTTGAAGATATGCATTGAAGTATTGTTTAAAGATCTTATACTTTATATTTTGTAGTCACTTATGAAAGCTAAATCAATTTGTAAATTTGTGGAAATAGGAATTTGGGGATACAAAGTATATATTTTTATGTAATATTATTGGAGTAACAAGGATTTTGTAATATTTGTGGAGGAATAAGGTCATTTGTAATTTTTGGAGTAATAAGGAGATATTTTTTGTAATTTGTTTTTGGAGAGATAAGTGTGGCATTGTAACTCAAAGTAATTTTACTTTGAGGGGGGGTAACTTTTTTTACCAGATTGTGCAAAAGCACCATTGTAAAAGTCAAATTTTGAAAGTTGCTTTGTAAAAATTTGAGAAATTGACTAGAGCCAAGTGCAAAGCTCAGTCAATTTTCCCCTGTTTTGACGACTATTCAAGGGTCAAGGCCAAGCCCCGATAGTTCGTTTTTTGCGTCGTTTGTTGTTTTTATGTTGCACATCTTGAGTTTTTTGGAGCTTGATTCGTGGTGTGAAATCTTAACACTACAATGTCTAAGTTGATTAATTTGTTTTCTGATTCCGAGAAACTTGAAGGCACAAAATCTTATAAAACATGGCATCGTCTCATCGAAAGCACTCTCATTTACAATGAATTATGGCAGGGTATATGTGATGGAGATGTTAAGCCGAATAAACCCACAGATGCAGCTGCAATAGCAAAATGGGAAATCAATAATGCTAAAGCCTTAGCTCTTATTAAATATTCTATGAATGATGAAATCTATGTCCATATAGAAAATGCTACAGATGCATGGTCTGCTTTGAAAACTTTTAAAGACCTCTTTGATACACAGCCTGAATCAAAGAAAGTTGATCTACAATTAAAATTGTTGCAACAAAAATTAACTGAAGGCGGTGATGTTCTTGAATATATCTCAAGACTTAAGAATATTAGGCAAGAAATTATTAATGCTGGTTTTCCCGCAATTGATGATAGCTTTATGGTCACAATTGTAATTGTTGGACTTCCTTCTTCCTACACACATTTTTTGGAGACTCTACAAGTAACTGGGAAATTATAGAAACTAAAGTTTGATGAACTCTGTGAAATGTTGACTCAACATGATAAAACTTTTGCGAAGAAGAAGAAATTTGGTGAAGATGTTTTTCTCACAGAGGCCAGCACTAGTAAATCATCAGCAGACAATTCTCGAGGTAGAGGCAGAGGGAATCAGAATCAAGCAGCACATAATCAAGGTCGAAGCCAAAGCAGAGGAAACAATTTTAACAGAGGAGGAAGGAATAATTTTCAAGGTAGAGGAAACAACCAAGGAAGAGGCTATTTTCAAGGAAATAATAATCAAGGTAGAGGACAATCTCAACATAGAAGTCAAAGCAGAGGCAGAGGATAATCTTCAAGAAGAGGAAGAGGCTTAATTCAAATTGTGTGTCGAAGATGTAACAAAGTTGGCCATTATGCTGAATATTCTCGAACTTCACTTAATAAAATTCCCAAGTTTCAGCAGCATTCAACACAATTTGCCAATGATCAAGATGAAGATAACTCAGAATATGTTTTTACTTCCTCGCCAGCATCACAAATTTCATCCCATCTTAGAAGTGACTATGAAGATTCCTAGATCTTGGATTCCGAGGCAACTCAGCACATGACTTGTCGACGTGATTTTTCTGGAATTTTCAAGATTGCCAACTTAATTCCATTTTTCTTGCTGATGATACAAAACATACTC
>APFE031367490.1:164909-222890 GCA_000404065.3 Pinus taeda
GGAAACAACCAAGGAAGAGGCAATTTTCAAGGACAAGGAAATAATAATCAAGGTAGAGGACAATCTCAACATAGAAGTCAAAGCAGAGGCAGAGGACAATCTTCAGGAAGAGAAAGAGACTTAAGTCAAATTGTGTGTCGAAGATGTAACAAAGTTGGACATTATGCTGAAGATTGTTGCACATCTCTTAATAAAATTCCCAAGTTTCACCAGCACCCAGTGCAATTTGTAAATGATCAAGATGATGATAACTCAGAATATGTTTTTACTTCCTCGCCAGCATCACAATTTTTATCTCATCTTAGAAGTGACTATGAAGATGCTTGGATCTTGGATTCCGGGGCAACTCAGCACATGACTTGTCCACGTGATTTTTTTTGGAATTTTCAAGATTTCCAACTTAATTCCATTTTTCTTGCAGACGATACAAAACATACTCCTCATGGAAAAGGAGCAGTTAAAGTTTTTCTCCCTGGCATTGGAGAAAAAATGATTTCCAATGTATGGTATGTACCATCTTTTAAGAAAAATTTGCTCTCTTTAGTCATGATTCGACAAGCAGGATATCAGGTGATTATGGAAGATGGTTTAGTCAAGATTAATTCAGTCAAACAGAACTTGAAAACTGTCATGACAGGTTATGAAGATGGAAAATTGTTACGGATGAAAGGGACAGTTATTCCAAGGCATTCTGATTTTGCAGGGGCAGTGACTACAGGTATTTCACCTGTAAGAGTATGGCATGTAAGATATGGACATTTAAATTTTGAGAGTCTTTCTCAATTACAGAAACAAGGAATGGTTAAAGGACTTCCCACTTTCAAAAGGGAAAATGCAAAATGTGAAGCTTGCATTTATGGCAAACAAAGTCGAGAAAGTTTTCCAACAAGTTCATGGTGTGCAAACAGGCGGCTACAACTAGTTCACAATGATGTTTGTGGACCACTAAAAACTTCCTTAGGTGGATGCAAATATTTCTTACTATTCATTGATGATTTCAGCAGAATGACTTGGGTTTACTTTTTGAAGAACAAGTCAGAAGCATTTGATAAGTTTAAAATTTTTCGCCAACTTCTTGAAAATGAAGTCAAAGAAAAGATAGGTACTCTCAGGACAGATAATGGGGGAGAATTCACTTCAAATGAATTCAAAACTTATTGCAGTGAAAATGGCATAAGATGACATCTTACTAATGTTTACACTCCACGGCAAAATGGAGTAGTCAAAAGAATGAATCGCACTTTGTTAGGAATGGCGAGATCCATGTTAACTTTCAAGAGGTTAAGTCCAACATATTGGGTGGAAGCAATTCATACAGCTGTCTACTTAAGAAACAGATCTCCAACTACTTCTTTAGACGGAATCACACCTTATGAAGCTTGGTTTGGTTTCAAACCTCGAGTTAAACATCTTAGAGTTTTTGGGTCAGTGTGTTATGCCTTAGTTTCGAAAGAAAAACGAACTAAGCTTGACTCAAGAAGTTTAAAATGCACAATGATTGGTTATTCTGATGAGAAGAAAGGGTATCGTCTTTTGACCAATGGAAAATTCATTGTGAGCAGGGATGTCATTTTTGATGAAATTGAGAGTAAGAGTGCTGAAGAAATTGAAAATCTTCTTCACAAGTTAGAAACTAAAGGAAGTAAAAGCAATGGAAAAATGCAAAGTCAACCAACTTCACAAAATTGGTATGAACTTGATTTTCCTTCCTCTGAAGATGAGTCATCCAATCCATCTACATTAACAACATCATCTAGGTCTTTTAGCAGTTCATCCGCATCTCCAAGCAGTAGCAGTTCTTCTGACAGTGATTCTCCACACTCTTCACCTGAACGACGGACATCAGTTTATATTAATCCTTTTTATAATGATGGAGACTTTACGGAAGCACAAACAAGTGAGCACCAACTACCAAAATGGGCAGTTCAACTTTTGAAAGATGTAAAGCCTGATGAGTAGAATAAAACAGGCACCAGAAGGGCACATAGAAGTGAAGGAAATTTTGCCTTGATAGAAAATGATTTTACTGAACCTTCCACATACAAAGAAGCAGTGAAACATAAAGAATGGCAATAAGCTATGGTTGAAGAATATCAGGCAGTAATTGATAACAACATTTGGAAACTTGTTGATTGTCCAGCAAATGTTAAACCCATAGGATGCAAATGGGTTTACAGAATTAAGTATAATAAAATAGGAGAACTTGAAAAGTATAAAGCACGACTTGTCGCAAAAGGTTTTGCGTAGCAGGAAGGCATATTATGAGGAAAATTTTGCTCCTATAGCTAAATGGAACACCATCCAATTAATACTTGCATTGGCCGCTCAGAAAGGATGGAAAGTTCATCAAATGGATGTGAAAAGTGCTTTTCTCAATGGGGATTTACAGGAGGAAGTGCATATGACCCAACCGCTAGGTTTTGAAGTTGAAGGACAAGAACATAAAGTCTGCAAATTGATCAAGGCTTTATATGGATTAAAACAAGCTCCCCGCGCTTGGTACGCAAAGATGGATGAATACCTTAAGAAAGTTGGTTTTCAACGAAGTGAATCTGATGATACTTTGTATGTGCAACAACAAGGAAAATATCTGGTCATTCTTGTTATGTATGTAGATGATTTGATCATCATTAACAGTCATGATGATTATATTGCACAGGTGAAACAAGAGTTACATGTCGGTTTTAAGATGACAGATTTGGGATTACTTCACTACTATCTTGGAGTTGAAGTCTTACAACGTCCACATCATATTTTCATTTCTCAGAGTAAGTATGCAGCAGAGGTTCTTCAGCGATTTGGCATGCAGGATTGCAAGCCTGTTCTCACCCCCATGGAGCAAAACTTGAAACTTTCAAAATTTGAAGGGGGGGAAAGGTGGACAGTACTACTTATAGACAGTTGATTGGCAGCTTGATTTATTTGACAAATACTCGTCCTAATCTATCTTATGCAGTCAGTATTCTTTCACGTTTTATGAAGGAACCACGAGAGAGCCACTGGAATGCAGCCAAAGAGTTCTTCGATATATCCAAGGAACAAAATATTTTGGTCTTCTTTACACAAAGACTAAAAATTTTGTACTTGGTGGATATTCCGATGCCGACTTTGCTGGGAGTATTGATGATCGAGCATCAACATCAGGTTATTTAATGAATATGGGGTCAACAGCAGTATCTTGGAGTTGTAAGAAACAAGCTACAGTGGCCACTTCTTCAGCAGAAGCAGAGTACATTTCAGCATGGGAAGCAGCATGTGAAATTGTTTTATTGCGCAGAATTTTGCAGGACTTGGGCATTTCTCAGGCATAAGCTACATCTTTATTCATTGACAGCCAGTCAGCCATCAAACGTGCCAAGAATCTAGTTTTTCATTCAAAGACAAAGCATGTGGACACCAAGTATCATCATATCATATCTCTCATTTCCAAAGATGTCCTCAAGCTAGTTTATTGTCCTTTCGAAGATCAGATCTCCGACATTTTCACGAAACCGCTTGGTAGAATAAAATTTACTAAGTTTAGGGATGAACTTGGTATATGTTGTAATGTATCTTTGGATCACAGAGGGGAATGTTAGATGATCCAAAAACACAATTTTATCATAGGTTATAAAATTAGAATAAAATAATTATTAATTTAAGATATTAAATTAATAATTATTATTCTAGAATGTTTAATTATTTAATGGAGACTTTTAGAATTAGCATATTGTTGTAACTAGATATGACTCTCCAAATGTGTCGTATCTTAGGCTCTATTTTAGGAGATTAGTTAGCTAGTTGGTTTGAATAGCATTTAATGTAAATGGACACTTGTTATTTAATAAGTGATCCATAATTAGAGGTAGTTAGGACATGGAGCTTATAAATAGCTCATTGCAAGAGTGTTTGGTAGTTTGGGTGTAAACTCTTGCAAAATCATATTATGTAATTATTATTTTTTTATTAATAAAATTGTGTCTGAGGACACTTCTGCCATTATGTTCTAGTATCATTTCAACCAACATTGTTTCCATATAGCAAGGCCTTGACTAACCGCTCTATCTCTCAAATAGATCAGAGCACAATGTTGGTGAGACCAATGACTTATAGACACACTCGTCATTGTCTCTCTTAGGGTCATACCCACCCGAGTGTTCTCCGAGTATGCCCTACTAGCACTATTCTCATCTTGGGTTCCCAACCATCAAGAATATCGGTCCTCTTACCCACTCTTATCTTGGATGCCCTACCACATCCTCAAAGAGTGTTGGATGCCAGATGATAACCCAATCCTCCATTTCTTCTTCATTCTTGAAAGACATAAATGTAGTTTATATATTTCCCACTCAAATAGGGAAGACATATCAACCAGACCAAGCTTCTCCCTAAAATACACAAGCTTCTTGTTCAAAAGTGATTTCGTTAATATGTCGACAGTATGCTCATCGGTGGGAACATACTCTAGCTTCAGCACACCATCTTGCACCAGCTTCTGAATATAATGATACTTGTTATTAATGTGCTTTGTCTTCCCATGAAACGCTTGGTCCTCAAACAATATTATACAGTTGGTATTATCACAATGAATAGTTGTAGGGGCCAACGGTCCTGAAAACGAGTTAGATAACAATTTCCTCAACCAAAACGCTTCCCATGTGACTTCACATGCTGCTACATACTTGGCTTCAGCACTGCTTAAGGAAATTGTCTCTTGCTTCCTTCTCATCCAAGATACCATCGAGGATCCTAGACTGAAGCATCCTCCAGTAGTTCTCCTTCCATCCTTCTCGCTACCTCCCTAATCGGAATAAGTAAATCCTATTAGAAGTACATCTTTTCCTTTCTCATATTTTAGGCAGTGATATATGGTTCCTTGCAAATATCTTAGTATATTCTTGGCTTCCACCCAATGATCATGACGAGGCTCCATCTGGAACTGACTAAGAACATTCACTGAAAAACATATATTTGGTCGAGTATTTTCCAGGTACATCAGGGACCCAATTAATTTCCTGTACCTTGTGGGATCCACCAAACTAGATTCAGGGTTTCTTAACTATCTCGGGTTTGTAATAATAGGAGTCGACATAGGCTTGCACTCCATTATATCAAACCTCTTTAGAATTTCAATTACATACTTCCCTTGACCCAAATAAATCTCATTGGGCTCTTTCCATACTTCTAGTCCCAGATAATAGTTCATGGATCCCAGATCCTTCATATCGAATTTTGTAGTCAATTATTTCTTACATTCCTGAATACGTTCTTCGGCACCTGTTAGTAGAAGATCATCTACATATAGTAAGATGATGACAGGTTCATCCTTTACCACTTTGATGTAGAGGTTGGGATACGTCGAAGTTTTGATAAAGCCCAACCTTGTAGATAAGCAGCCATCCGGGCATACCATGATCTAGGTGCTTGCTTGAGGCCATATAGATCCTTTTTCAACCTGCAAACATAGCCTTCTTTATCCTTGACTTCGAACCCCAAAGGTTTCTCAATGTAGACTTCTTTGTTTATGGTGTCATTCAGAAATGTTGTCTTTACGTCCACTTGATGAACTTTCCATTTCATGGATGCTGCTAAAGAAATTAGTGAACAAATGGTTGTATATCTTGTTCTAGGAGCAAAGGTTTCTTCATAGTCAATTCCTTCTTCTTGAGAGAAACCTCTAACCAGAAACTTGGCTTTGTATTTTTCTATGCTCCCATCCGCAGCATGCTTGATCTTGTAGATCCATTCCGAGGTTACCATAGATTTGTTCTCCGGACTAAGAACAATTTCCCAAACATCATTCTTCATTATAGACTAGTATTCCTCATTCATGGTAGACTTCCATTCAGAGTGCTTGGAAGATTCTTCAAATGTGGATGGCTCATCTTCTAGCAATTTTGACATGTAGGTTGCATACCCAAAGTACCTTTTAGGTTTCTTGCTTCCTCTAAATTTTCCACTTTCATGGTGTCTTTCAGCATCTTGAAGTGTAGAGGTCAACTAATTAGGTCTCTTCCTCTTTTCAGGGATAGTGACAGGTTCGCTAGGACCTTCATCTTCTTGGTGAGCATCTTCTTCTTCTTTATTGACTTCTTCCTCAAATATAGGAAGATCTTCTTCATCGAAATCAAATGAAATATCTTTTGAATTTTTGAATGGAATATTCTCATCAAAGATTACATCTCAACTTACCTCTATTTGATGTCCTTCCTTGATGTAGATTCTGTAAGCCTTGGATGAATTATTATATCCCACAAATATTTTGTTCTTGCTTGTTGGATCTAGCTTTTTCCTTTTGTCCTTGGGAATGTGGATATATACCAGACATCCAAATATTCGGAGATGGTCCACAGTAGGTTTCTTTCCAATGAAAACTTCTTCGGGAATTCGATTATTCATAGATCTGTGGGGACTTCTATTTTGAATATAGACAGCAATTTTCTTTGCTTCGCCCCATAGAAATTTTGTTAGATCTTGGTCATGAAGCATTGCCTTGACACTTTATTCTATGGCCATGTTCTTCCGTTAAGCTTCTCCATTTTTGCTCGAGATTATATGGAACTATGAGCTCCCTCTTAATCCCAGCCTCCTTGCAGAAGGCTACAAATTCTTTAGAAGTGTATTTTCCATTTTTGTCAGATCTCAAGGTCTTTATCTTTATTTTTGTGAGATTCTCCACTTCAACTTTGAATTCTTGAAATTTTGAAAAGACTTCATCCTTGGACTTAAGAAGGTAAACCCAAGTCTTCTTGGAGTGATCATCTATGAAGGTGACATAGTATAGATGTCCTCCAAGAGATTTGGTCATGGGACCACAAACATCAGAATGTATGGATCAAGTATCTCTTATGCACAGGATGTGCTATGTCCAAATGGTTTCTTTGCAATCTTGCCCAACACACGGCCCTTACATACACCTTCATGTTCTTCCTTGAGATTCGATATTCCATTTACTATGGAATTTAGGGTTAGGAGAATTTTTTAGTGAAGGCGACCCAAGCTTCTACGCCATAGTTCACATGGACTAATTTCAATATGAACAAGTGCTTCATTGGCAAGCGAAGCCAATCTATATAATCTACCTTCTTAAACACCAATAGTTCTAGCTTTTTCAATGCTTGAATCTTTAGCCCAAGCAATTAATCTTCCATCTATAAAGGCAACTCTATCACCCTTTTCTTCTAAAGATGAAATAGAAATAAGATTTTTGCACAAACCTAGAACATAAAGGATGTTGTTGAGATGAATGTTGCTTTCGTCTTCAAGCTTGATGGAGGTAGATCCAATGCCTTTTCTTAGATAATTTTTGTTGTCACCAAGCTCCACAAAATAGGAGGACTTTCCCTTGGAGAGAGTCTTGAGTTGGTGATGGTGTCCCATCATATGCCTCGAAGCTCCATTGTAGAACCTCGCTCTGATACCATGTTGAGAAATTGAGGGAAATTTAAATATTTGATTTCTCTTAACAATGATAACTACTTGTGATATTAATTTCTTAGATTATGCTTCTTATTGTTAACATGATTTATTATCATCAACCGCCTATCAAAACAAGAAGATTAACAATGCACCAGTACAAAAGACATTGGCACCAAGCCAGGGAAAAAACCTCTCCAATCGTGAGAGGAAAAACCCTTTGAACTCTTTCTTATAGAATCTTCATTGACGAATTCCAAGACCCAAACTTTGAATCAACAATGCCTTCAACATCAAAATGACAATACCTCCAAACATGTACCCAAACAAGTTGTCTTCTAATACAATTCTAAATAGTATAGCAGGTCTACAACAAGAGTATGACAATCAAAAAATATGGTTTAGGACAGGCTCATCTAGCCTCCTCTTATCCTCGCACTTTGTGTAGACCCATCATACATATAATAACCTCTTGATCTGAGATCTCATGATGCCAAAGGAGTGATTGTTCTAGCTCAGCAAGAACAAAACCTTCTGCTTCAGAACATAGACACACGTGCTAGGAGAGTTAGGGCTCTTCTATCCCTTTGATGACTTTGATCTCCTAGGCAATGACTTCCTCCTTCAAATTGTGGCTAGATTGGAACTCTAGCCCAATAACATACTCATATAAAGTGATGCCCTAGATCAGAACAGAATGTCGCACGTGTTAACAGAGTTGATGATGAACTCGGATGAGGGAACAGACTTCCTCATTGATTGTAGCTACCTTTTCTTCGACCCTTTAACTTTGCTTTTCCTTCATGAATGAATGAGAATGAATGTGTTGTGAGGAGGTATCAATGTTTCCTTTATATAGGCTTGCCTCCTCATCTCTAGGACGACGTGATCCCTTGATTAGGCCGACATAATAAGAGGCTTCCAGAATTGTCCAAATGAATTATTTCAAGCGGTTTCTTTGCATCAAACCAATGGGTAAATGTTGGAGTATTTCATTGATGATATAGAAGGACTTTTGACTTACAATAATTACATTTACAAGTGTAACAATACATGATTGTCTTCATTTTACATGGCTCATCCTAAGGCTTTCAATTTGAGCCACAACTAGACCAAGAAACTTCTTGAGCATGAAACCCATGTCTCAAGCAAAACTATAAAAAAAAATCTTGTACAAAATTACATCATTAGAATATTTGATATTATGAAGACCGAACCTAGTTACACTATTTTCACTATTCCTTTTGGACATTGAGGAATAGGAAGGAGATTGTGCATCATTATGCGATGGTGATTAAGACCACTTAATTTTGATCGAGTAAAGATACTGATACAATCACCAATTAAACAAGAAAAAATATGTTTGGTAACTTGGACAATGACATTCCATTCATGTTTATTTTCCTCCATTTTCTCAATTCCCTACACATACATAATCAATTTTTGTTTTAAACAAAAAATATTATAAACTTTCTTAAAAAAAAAATCATAAAACAAAAGTATATGATAAACAAGGCACAATATATCATCTCATGGTAAATGCAGCTTATTGTATAAATAAAAAAGAACTTCTTGTGCATTGTAAAGAAATCCATCCATGCATATATAGATAAATTTTGAGTCTAAGTTAGTAACCAATGGACATATATCATCTATCTCCTTGTAGGAAACAATCATAGACTCTAGCTAATAGGTCACAAGAAAGACTACATTGTTGTTATTATTAGTTGCACACAATTTGGAAATAGTACCCAAAGCAAAAATACATAATAAAATTAATATAAATATGGTAAAAGATATGTTCTCATGAGCTTTACAATATATATACAAATCAGAGATAAGGAAAGAATCCATGTAACAAATTTAAACATATCAAAATCTTGAAAAAGAGAATTAATCCTGCACTATTGTTGATTCCGTTATAAAGAAACGGAAAGAAATTGACATGTCATTCTCCTTTAAGAGTTTTCAAGTAGAAAAGAGAGCATAGAGTTCTCAAGTAAAAAAGAGAGCACGTATCAAAGTCCAGTGGAAAATCTAATCAATAGAAAGATGATTCCAAGAGAAAATACCAAAGTAAAGAAAGTTTTGTTATTTTATCATCTTTTTATAGACTTCGGTTTTTTTTAACTTTCATTTTTAGCCAAACTTGTATCAATATCCTAAAAATTGAATCGGTCTATCCTTAAACGACAATTCAACCAACATTTTACATATTTTATAATGCATATTATAATACTGTGAAAAGTCAGATACATATATAAGTCAATTTACACAAATCACCTTTTAAAAAACAAAGCTTTGAATCCAAAAAAATAGTAACAACGTGTATTGATAAAAACATGATAAACTAGCTCTATCAAAGGAGGCCTAGAATAGATGTTCATGAGATACATTCAGCATTTGAAACTCTCCTTGAGTTTGGCCCAAAACAATCCACAACAAGATGCAAATTAAGACAGTAGAAAAAGGTACCATGCCAATAAATTTGCAGGCCACTTCAGAAAATGAGGCCAACAAAAATTGTTAGTATTATCAACAACAGAGTTGCATAAATGTAGTATGGACAGTACAACATTGAAGGTGATGTCTTGAAATTAAAAAACAAGCAGCGATGAAAATTTATGCATAGTACTTAATGAGAGTTCATGCACTGATCCAAATATGGTGTAGGATTGACTAAATGGAAGACATATATCTAGCATATGGTGACTTTAAAGTTCCATTTTCGCTGTGGTATGTGGTCTTCTCTACCTATGCAACATGAGTTTTTGATGTAGGAGCATAGCATTGTAAATATTATATTCATGGGCCAAATTCGATTTGCAAGTGTAGGCAGTGGTATTGATGAAGTGTAAGAGGTGATACTTCTGCAAAAGTTATATCCTTATCACAACTTCAATTAAATTAAATGACACTCTAAGCAATAACATAAGGCCTTGTGAAAGGAAATTAAAGCAAAGCATAAACCAGTATCAAAGAACTTTGCAAAACAAATGTGTAGATAAAAAATGATAACAATTGGATGTTATTAGTAACATGCATCTTAATGTATTTGGTGTTTTTTAAATAAAGCCCTAGTCTCTTTTAATTAGAATGTGGTGATATAATTTTTTATAAGGGTATGTGTGTTTTATCATTTGAATTATAATTTTAAATATAAAAATACATTTATTTTACAAAACTATATTTAAATCATCTCAATTCAACAATATAAAATTCTCATTTCTCCAAATTCTAATTGAATTTTGAATTAAACAAAAAAAAATTAAAAATACCCAAAATACACCTCTCACACTATTGTTTCCTTACTTATTTTGATTAGAGCATGACAGATCTGATTAGACCATGACAGATCTTAGACTTCAGAGTAGTGTTTTCCTACTCATTGTAACTGGAACAAGACAGACCTTAGACTTCAAAAATAAAGGGGCAGAATTTACTTATAACAATATGATACTACCATATGATAGGTACAGTAAAAGTAAAAATGTAAGAAAAATCTTGTAGCTGCAATGAAAGTAAAAATGTAAGAAAAATCTTGTAGCTGCAATGAAAGTAAAAATGTAAGAAAAATCTTGTAGCTGCAATGAAAGTAAAAATGTAAGAAAAATCTTGTCGCTGTAGTTAAAGTAAAAATGTAAAAAATATAGAGTAAAAGTAAAAATGCAAGAAAAACCTTGTAAAAGTAAAAATGTAAGAAAAAACCTCCACGAAAAAAATGTGCACATGTTGAATGCTTTAAAAAGAGTTTCCAGGCATACTTAGTATGAGAGTAAAAGTAAAAATGTAAGAAAAAACCTCCATGAAAAAATGTGCACATGTTGAATGCTTTAAAAAGAGTTTGGAAGCATACTTAGTACCAAAGTGTTTGTCTAAGCATCAATAAAATAGCCTACAAAGAGAGATGTCTATACATGTGGTTAATATATTGGCAAAAAAAAAAAATAGCCTACAAAGAGAGATGTCTCCTTTAACTTAATCCCTGAGCCTTGAATGCTATACATGTGGTTAATATATTGGCAAAAAAAAAAAAATCGAACAAGAGGATGTCTAACAATGGTTCTATCAATGATTACAAAGTCATCTATGCAGTTAATCAAGAGCTACAAAAGATTATGTTGGATTTGATCTTTTAACCCATGGAGTTACTCTTGACCTTCCTATTTGCAGGGTTCCATTTACAATGTATCATTTTACTTAGATATAGATAACTTTCACAATCCTCCTCCTAGGTCAAACAGTGGTCTTTTCTACTATGACAAATCTTCAATGGAGATGCCTATATTTGACAATTATTCTGCATTAGATCAAGCATTATCCAGAGTTGCTTAAGATTGTAGCCAAATTTGGATCCATATAGTAGTATTTCTCGAGATTTGATTGGACAACGGTTGATAAAATGCACTAAGGTTTCCAACTTAGGTCATGTTTGGTTTACATTTAATTTATATAGAATTAACACCTAAATTTAATGAACTATTGGATAACTATTCGATGTTAAACCAACTAATCTGATGGAAGCCTCTAATATCCCCTTCAAACTGAACTAATATGTTAAGATAATTTATAATTTATTTGTACATATAATTTGTTAGTTAATTAAGGTTAATTTTTGTAAAATTTAACAAATGTGATAGTCTTTTAGCCTTTTCTAATGTATAAATATAAAAACAATTTTTTTTATGTATGCCTTCACTTATTTTAGGTAAAAAGCTAATTTATCTTAATTGAATTCAAATATATGCTTGTTCAAAGCATCCGTAAAAGCTTCATAAAGAAAGAAAAGAATAACTTGTGAAAACCAAATCCATAACATCATCAAAACAGCTTTCATCAAAATAACCCTCCTTTAATTTTCACTACTGGCCCAAGTTCACTTCTAAGAATTTTTAAATTTTAATTGTGCACAATCAAGAGCAATATAGATGCTACTTCTACCGGCAATAGATTTAGATTTGAAGGGTTTTTTAAATCTCTAGTCATTCATGTTTAGTTAGATCCATCTTTAATATCTTACCTCTATAAACATTTAATGGTTTTAATGGTTTCGTTTTAACGAAAATTATATAAATTATATAATGTTTAAATTATGTCATTTTTGAAAGTTCAAATAAGTTCAAGAAATGCAAGTTGGCGACAATTTAATAAGTAAATCCGAAAAATCAAGAAATGCAAGCTTGTGACAGTTTAATTAGGGCATAGGAGACGCAGATTAAATTGATTTCAGTAGTAAAATTTGCGCGGGTAACTTGGAGTTGAAGGAATCACACGCAAGCAAAGATGAAGCAAAAGACAAAAGCTTGCTCCTCCTGGAAAAAAAACACAGTTGGAATAAGTCAGGACACAGTTGGAATAAGTCAGGCGGGTAATTGAAAGTTCAAATTACTACTTTATTTGAAAGTTCAAGAAATGCAAGTTGGCGACAGTTTAATAAGTAAATCCAAAAAATCAACAAATGCAAAGCTTGTGACATTTAATTGGGGCATAGGAGACGGTGATTAAATTGATTTCAGTAGCAAAATTCACGCAGGTAACTTGGAGGTGAAGGAATCGCGCACAAGCAAAGATGATGCAAAAGAGAAAAGCTTAGTCCTCCTTGGAAAAAGGACAAGAAAAAACACAGAGTTGGAATAATTAGCGCCGGAAATTGAAATTTCAAAAAATGCAAGTTGGCGACAGTTTAGTAAGTAAATCCACAAAATCAAGAAATGCAAGCTTGTGGCAATTTAATTGGGGCATAGGAGACAGAGATTAAATTGATTTCAATAGTAAAATTCATGTGGGTAACTTGGAGGTGAAGGAATCGCACACAAGCAAAGATGAAGCAAAAGACAAAAGCTTGCTCCTCCTTGGAAAAAACACAGTTGGAATAATTTGCGCAGGTAATTGGAAGTTCAAATGACTACTTTATTTGAAATTTCAAACAATGCAAGTTGGCGACAGTGTAATAAGTATATCCGAAAAATCAAGAAATGCAAACTTGTGACAGTTTAATTGGGTAATAGGAGATGGAGATTAAATTGATTTCAGTAGTAAAATTCGCACGGGTATCTTGGAAATGAAGGAATCGCACACAAGCAAAGGGGAAGCAAAAGACAAAAGCTTGCTCCTCGGAAAAAACACACAGTTGGAATACACAGCTTGCTCCTTGCATAATTTACAATCAACATTGAGAAATATCATGGATTTTAGGAGAGATGCACCTACCAGAGAAGTGGAGAAAACATTCACGCTTAAAATCCTGGACATCCTAGATTTCGATGTTGTCAATAAAGTTGTATTTAGTCCTCCTTGCCAATGAAGTTGGATTTCGTTCTAGAGACTTTCAAGCACAGATCAAAGAATTGAGGGCGAATACGGTAGATTGGAGTAAATCGAGCAGGCGAGGAAGAGTAAATTGGAAGAGTAAATTGCTATGAAAATGTGGCGGTGTTCAAGATCCACTAAAATTTCTGCAGTGAATGTGCTTTGAGTGTGTACGGTACACCATGTGACCCCTGAGATGCCTATGATCCATGGATGTATGGCCTGGGCTGTGATTTGAGTGTGTATGGTACATCATGCAACCGAGGAGATGCGGATGTATGATCCATGGATAGATGGCTTGAACTTCTCCTCTAAGAGTATTAATTAGTCTATAGGGTTGGAAATATTAGTTGAATATGAGGTCTACATTGTCGTGTCACATGCAAGTACTTTTCTTAGTGCAACCAACCCAGGGTGTGTGTATGTTGCAACTTTAGTGCTTCTCTAGATAGAAGAGGTGTGTTCATTCTCTTCGCTTGGATTTATGCACTACAAACAGAACTATAAGAACACATACTTTATGTATAGGGTTCAATGATTTGAGGTTATTACTCTACCACAACAGGGGATTTCAAGTGTTTGTGTTGTCCATTTTTTAAAACTCAACAAGTTAAATTGGAATTCGTCGAGTTTTTTTTATAAGTTACACTACTTTATAGTATCTTCCATTCCTTGGATTGTGTTGTAATCCCTAGGTTGATCACGTTGTTTGCTGTTCAAATAGATGTCCTAACCAACAGCTTTGACATATTTCATATATTCAGAATCTTTGTCCTCTTTTTAATTTGGAATATTAAAAAGCAATTACATGTGCAAAACAATAAAACCTTTATATCAATATCTTGTATATAGTTCAATTTCTAAACATACAAGACTCTATTTCAATCATCCTCTAGAAGCGATTGATCATGTAGTCGAAATTTCTCTAAATGCAAAACACTCCATAGCTAAACACTATCGTAGATGAATATAGAACGCACAAGGCCCCATCTCTGGTCCTAAAAGAACTGTCGGGGACAATATGCGCAACGCTCTTTATGGAAATCTCCTTGTGTTGATAAGCAGGACTCCTCAATACATGAGGAGCATGCATCAGCCAAAACATCAAGGTAACTCCAATATGCTAAAGATATAAGTTATTGTAAGGTGATTGGGGGATAAATGGACCATTTCTGAAATAAACTAACTATGATCATTCTAGCCTTTTATTTCTATTTAAGTTTGCTTGCATATCTTTGTTTGGTTATGGATATATTCATGCATCAGTCCACACACATAAGAGCTTAGATCTTCTTGGTGTCTTGTAGAGCTGTATTAAGCATTGTCTATACATTTTTTGATGATACAGTGCCACTGACTCTTATTTTCACAAAGTGTTTCTAATTCCCTGCTTAATGATATAATGTCCAGGAATCACAATTGGTTATTATGGATCTCGCACAAGAACCAAATCAACTCATTCCCTATGAAAAAACAAACAATACAAGAACCTCATCAAATGAATTTTTTGAAACGTGTACTTACAAAAGAATCAATGCCACTTAAATTATCAGTTTTACAATGCTTTTCGGGAAATAATTTGCCAAAGTTAGTTTCCTTTGAAGGAGTTGCTTGTTTCACTTGGTACAAAACTAGAGTTGGTTTCATTTGAACCATATCAGACATGGCTGTCTACAAGTGATCGGTCTCACCCAGAAAATTAAATAAAAACTTCTGCCTGTTGGTGAGGAATGGCTTTGCAAGTTTGCACATTGTTCATCTCATAAAACGTGATAGCATCGTCTGACCCCTCGACTTATTCAGCTCAGCAAAATGTAGCATTGCTCATTCCTCTCTTTTTTTGCCTTTATTTCAGTATCAGTGGTCCCTATGAACACACTGATAAAAATAATAAAAATGTTCTCGGGAAGCAAAAGGCTCGATCAAAATTTTTAAACGGAAGATATTTGACTTTATGATTTAATGTACAACACCAAATCTTCTTACATAACTGAGCTTGGCAAATAATTATGAGAAATTGCACAATGTCACTTTACAATTGAATCGAGCCAATCAGAAGTATATTCATAAACCACAAATGTTACGGCACCAGCAGGAGCTGCTTTCATCACAGATGGCACTATCCCTTTATAAAGCCCTGCTGCACCCTCAGCCTGAAGTATTCTTCTTAATGCATCCCACATGCCCGTGTATGTTTTTTCTTCTACTCGTGCACCATATCTGGGATGCCTTCGAAGTCCTTCAACCTGTAGATTAATTATTAGAAAATAAACCAGTAATAAAAAATGGCTACTAAAACAAATTTTCTTAGAAGTCAATAAGATGGCCACAGCAAAATAATCCAAAATGTACGTAGGGCACTAAAAATCCCTTACACGGATATTCCTTAGAAATGATGATAAAAAATGGTTTTAACCTGTGAAAGTCTAAATAAAATAAACATCCCCGAAACTACAACAAAGACTTCCAATAACCTTTTGAAAGCTACCAATTACAATCTGAGATCAAAACAAATGCCCTTTTCTGAAATAATTTCACGTCACACAATGGATGGCAAACAACTTTTGCACATAAACCAGCCGCAAATTCACAAAGAAGAGCACCTACCTGAAATCTCTTTTTTACCACATCTAACGGATGACAAACAGCTTTTGCCACTGTCCCAGCAGCAAGCCCACAAAGAAAAAGTTGCACACTTGATAAGCTCTCTTCACTCTCACCGCCTGTTTGTCTTGAAATATTTTCATTCCATGTCTGATATGCATGCATGAATGATGAGATTTTAGCATCTTAAAGGTTACTATGATCATTACCTCCTTTCTTTCCACCCAAAATAATCCAATTTAACAAGCCAAAGCATGCAGTTTTCAAGATACCTTAATCCATCGCTTGAATGTATCATAGGAACCAAACTGGAGACCAGCATAAGGAACAATCTCAACCAATGTTGGTGATAATCCAGCATATAATCCTCGGATACCTCTGGTTCTTGTAATTTCTAGAAAGGCAGACCGCAAGTTTGGATAGACCTGTATCAGGATCAGCTTAGCAGCAATTTATCTTCATATATTCAAGCTATACCACAATAACTATATGTCAATTGAGAGGAATGATAAATAATATAGGCATATAGAACTAAGAAAATGCAAGAATACAAAAATTGCAATTGGTTATTGTACTACATATATTTTATAGACAAAATAAAAAAAGAAAACATGAAATATATATGCTATAAGAAATAAGAAAATAGCCAACCCTTCACTGTAAGGTAGGTATAATTAACCCTTCTAAAGAAAAGTTGTGTATCCTAACCCTCAAGCTCAACCAGGTAAGGTAGGTGTAACCAACCCTTCTAATTAAAAGTTAAATATCCCAAACCCGTTGAACTAAAGCACTGTTCCTTTCATTTGCTCTCACAGGACTCTAGCTATTTAGTTTCCTATTGCAAGTCATATTGGTTAATTCATCCATTTCACTGGAACAAGAAAAATGTCCCTAACAATAGGGATATTAACTGAGAAAATACATCTTAAAACAAAAAACACAGTAAAGCATATTGTTTGTTGAACTTGTGGGCTGAAACAATCAACTATTTCAGAGGAACATCCAAAATAGGGATGCATCAGATAAAGCTGTATGGGCATTTTTGGCATTCTTTAGTCAGGTTTTGAAATATAGAAACAAAGGGTAAAGGCTGTAAGGGTTTTGAGAAGAAATAACCAACTTATTGTAAATGTAGCAGGAAGCTTAGAGAGGAGAAAAAAGTAAAAGGGATATTATGAGAAGTTTAGGCATCGCTGACTGGACAGTAAGGTATTGGTGATGCACAGTCATGCAGCCTGTACCATCGAAGGAAGGTGAAACCCATCTATCAGTTATAGTCTTCCTATAGCCGTGTCGCTCCTCTTTGGGCCCTTTCAAAGGATGCTTAAGGATATGAATGGAAGTCCCCACAGCCTTGATGAGGAACCTAACAAAGGGGCCTAACAAAGCCAACAGAAAAAGCATGATAGAGACAAAGGAGAGACAAACCCCTTCCAATCCTAACAAGAAAGAAAATGTGCAAACTGCTGTTGTTAGAAATCTCTATTGGCTGAAAAAGGTTGAAAAGTTAACGCTCCATGAATTGTCTGCTCACAACCATATTAATGTACTGTATGTAGCAGACATCCATCATTCCCTTGCATCCAGATTGAACTGGTTATATTACTAGTTCAATGCTGTAAGAAATCGCAGTTTGCTAAAAGTTAATGCATTTTACAAACCATCGATGGCCCATTGGTGGCAACTAAGTACTGCAATGTGAAATGGGGAAATTGGCTAGCAGCCTTTATGTTGTAGGCTGTAGCATGTAAATGGTTTGTGCTGGACACACCAATCTTTCCCTTAGGAAATTGAAACTTATAAATACATGCCTGGTTTATGCAGACTCTTAGATTTGTGTATATATGCTTTTGGGGAGGTATATGGGGTTGCATGAGTAGCAGTAAAATTCCAGCTAGGGTGAAGAAAGGACCCTAAAAACTTTAATATTTTCTTATCATCAAAGGAGACTTGGAGATGTTGAAGATAATTGTCACGTGATTGTGGACTTTCAATGTAGTGATGACCATAAGGGGTCCAAACCATATAAATGAGAACTCTCCAGGTTGGTTTGTAACTTTGTAATGAGCCTAAATTCATTCCCTAATAGTGAGAGACTCAGTTTGGGCACAAATGCAAAACATAAAAGCCTAGAGGTTACATGCCCTAATGGTAGACTAAGATCACACAAAGTAAATTTCTCTATAATAGGTTTTCATTGTGTTGGATTCTCCTGATATAAGAACGGGTCCTTAACATTGGTTTCAAAGCTTGGGTCAAAACTTCTCTGAAGAAAATGATGCATCGTTCTGTCAATGATGCAATTTTACAATGACTTAGAAGAATCCTGAGAGCAATAAAATCCTAAAGGAAGTCCTGCAGAAGTACTCTGACTTCTAAATCAGACCATTGCACACATGCAAAGGAAAATGTATGCAAAGGCCCATGGAGCAAAGCTAAATTGGTGAAGGAGCTTGGAGTTATGATGCAGGGGTCATCATATGCCTTAGAACCTGTTGATTTCTGGTAGCATCGGATGTGCTCTAAGTCTCAAAATTTGCAGGGAAGCTTAGACACATGCATTCTCCAATACCCAAAAATCGTTTTGGGAAATTCCACCCGGAAACAGTTTTATTAAAATAATTAATTATTTTTAATGGACCCTAAGTCTAAACTTAGGAAACTAAAATAATTAAAGGGTATTAATCTAACTGTGAGTGAAAGTTCTAGAAGAATACGAGGATCAAGCTAAAATGATATAAGTCATTGATTAGAAGTTAATCTGGGTCGTTGGTTGTCCAACAGAAAGATATAAGAAGAGGCTTGAGGGGCACTTGTAGAAAACATAGAGTAGAGATCAGAAGATCGAATTTCTGAAGCAGAGCAACTGTCAGAGAGAAATTCGAAGTGATCTTTTACGGTGAGGGGTAGGGATAGTAGCTGGTGAGGAGTTTTCCTGGGTCGGAGAGTACAAGGCAGAGAGGACAGAACGACGTCCAAAGGGAGGTTGACACTGGCCCACACAATGCTGACACAGTGGCAACGCAGAGCCTAGAGGGAGATCGAATTCTTGCTGAGGAAATCGAGTTTCATCATTTTGGGAAATTCCACCCGAAGTTAGTTTTATTAAAATAATTAATTATTTTTAATGGGACCCTAAGTCTAAACATAGGAAATTAAAATAAATAAAGGGTATTAATCTAACTGTGGGTGAAAATTCTAGAAGAAGACGAGGATCAAGCCAAAATGATCCAAGCCATTGATTAGAAGTTAATCTACGCCATTGGTTGTCCAACAGAAAGATATAAGAAGAGGCTTGAGGGGCACTTGGGGAACACATAGAGTAGAGATCAGAAGATTGAATTTCTGAAGCAAAGCAATTGTCAGAGAGAAATTCGAAGTGATCTTTTGCAGTGAGGGGCAAGGATAGTAACCAATGAGGAGTTTTCCTGGGTCGGAGAGTACAAGGCAAAGAGGACAGAATGACGTCCAGAGAGAGGTTGACGTTGGCCCACGCAGTGGTACCGTGGAGCCTAGAGGGAGATCGAATTCCTGCTGAGGAAATCAAGTTTTAGAAGCCAGGAGTCAAGATGTGAGACCAGGAGGCTAAAAATCGAAGTTTCTGGCCAAGAGAGGGTCCGAAGGAGGAGCAGCGAAATCCCTAGCAGGGGTGAAGCAGAGATTGCATGCGGTTGATGCAATTATGTGCAGAAGTTGACACAGAAGGAACGCAGAGCCTCTATTCTAGTGAGATCAGAGTCGGATTCTTCCGGTGACAAGGTGAGAGCATCTCACTACCAGTTTTGTCTAATTTCTCTCTATATAGGATAGCTAGGTGGGCATCCAACGAATTGTACTCAGAATTACTACTACATAATAATAAAACCCTCAGTTGCTGCACCGATTTCCCCACACTAGGTTTTTCCGGGGACATTTGTCCAAAAATAACTGTGTAGATGTGTTGTGTATTTCTTTCTTGTTCAGTTTCTTGTTTCCGCATTTTATTTTAAATGGTGAAGGTTGCGATGTATTACTTTCAGTGTTTACTGTAGGAAACAATAAATAATTTTGTTCAGTAATTAACAAATAGAAGAAACGTAATCAGTTACTGTAGTAGAAATTTGGGCATCCAAGTTTTCACACAACCTACTACCAGCTATGTAGTAGCAATGGTTGTGGTCCATAACTGACACTGATATATTATGAGATATTGTTCTGGTGATGGTTCCTTCCCTAATGAGGTAGCTTGATGGGCACATAAGGTGTGCACATACACTAGATTTCCCTGCAATGCAATGCTCTAAAGTATTGCATTCTCCAAGTGAGGGAATTTGTGCCTAATACAAAGAACCTAGTAGAATAATACATGCTTAATCACTAAATTGAGGTTACCAACAAATGTTGTGATACATTGACTTCGCCTGTAGAAAATCCATGAATTTCTACAACTGCTAACATGAACAATCTGAAACTAATTTCTTTTTATATAGATAGCATTTCTCTACTTATTTTGCAACAGAATAGAAACAGAAATATATACACAATTCTACAACACAAATTTTCTAGGGAACCCAACTAGGAAAACCCTCTGCTTGCTTCAGAATTTTATTGATAGAAAAACTGAGCAATAGATCTCTTACAATACAACTTTGTTCCAATAGAAACCAATCTGATTTTTCCCTGCCTAACTAGGCTTGAAACACCTGCAAAACCCTGATCTCCTTTCCTTCTCTTTTGCCCAATCCTCGAGGCCTATTTCCTAGCGCAAATCCTCCTAAATCCTAGAGCATAGAGGTTGCTCCTATAAAATAGGAATTTCCTCCTATTTCTTTGCACAATTCCCAAGAAAAATTGCATTCTAACAACTCACACACAAGCTCCTCCTTGCACACTCTCTCACAAGATCACACACAAACTCAAGTCAAGAATGAAGAATTTTGCCTTCATTCCTCCTTACAAGCAATTCAAATGGCTAAATCTGGCAAATTATATTTTAGGAATTGATTCTGTGATTGATGAGTTAACGAAGTTGAACTAACTCATGCAACTTGTCTCATCTCAATTCTAGAACTTGAGATTCAGTCACTTGTCCTTTTCCCAAATTAACTCGCACTAGAAGACAATAAACCAAGGTTGCGAGGGAGAGTCCCCCCCCCCCCTGAACCCGCTCCTAGAGCCCGCTTCGCTTGGGAGCGCAGTCCTGCAAAAAAAAACCATTCCCTAGTTTATTTGCAAATTTTGTCTCAAAGATGTTCCATACGCAAATGTTTTTCAAAGAAACAAGAGTTTTTAAGTAGGTCAACTTAATATTCAAGCATATGGCCCTAGTATTAATATGCATTTCATGGTAATGTTAAATTCTTAAAGTAAATTTGACATTCTCCTTTATCTTTCATTTTCATCCTTTTACTTAAATTTTTAAAATTACCATGAAATGACTCAAGATGTTTGATAGTGGTTCTGACCTTATTGGATTTCATATGAAGTAGAATTTTAGATCTCACCTAAAATCCAGCAGACTTATCAGTTTTTCAAGAGTTCAGGATTGGGGGGATTACAAAGTTTCCATTGGATTTTGTCATGTACTAGGGTATGGAATTCATATTTAATCAAGAGCAACAAGCCCTCTATGTACCTTGATGTTAGTGACATTGGTTGTCGAACTCCTCTATCATGACCGTACTAAAAATGTATCCATCACTCAAACCAAATCTTGACTTGACATGCTACGTTTTTTCTATCTTATGTTAATTGCTTAGAGGGTGATATTAATGACAAAGGTCTTGTTGACGGTGCTCGATCCGCCAACATTCAAGAGATCTCCCCAATATGAAGTTCCAATCAGACCTCACACTGTTTGGTGTAGGAGTCCCATCTAGTACAAAGGCCCAGTTGCCAAATCCTTAAAGATTTGTCTTGGCTCTAGTTGTCAGCACAAGAAAGTGATGCAATGGTGTCTTCGAAAAGCAAGGGAGGTGTGCCTAGTGAGTGTGCAGTTGCAACTGTGTCGAGGTTCTTCTACTGCAAAGGGGAAAGAAAAGTGAGTCTCTAAGTGAGAGGTAATATTACCACCCACGAAAAGACACAAATGAACCAGAAGGATCCATCTAACATCTAGCGGAATAGTCCATAGCAAATGCAATGGTCATCACAACCAACCAACAAAGAAAGATTTGTCCAGTATCCCGCGGAATAGTCCACAAGGATGGGACAGAAATAACAACCATTACAGCACATCATCAATAAGATAAGCATTAAAATAACCGAAATAGTTCAACTATCTTAGTACATGTGCAAGAAATCATGAAATACAAACGTCCACAAAATAGTCTTACAAACATTCATAGTCCATGCATGAAGAATGTGTTGGCCTTAAAAGGCTTCTATTATTAAGCAAAAGTTCCAAGACACATGTTTACAATGTACATCACTAGCCCTAGTAGTGGGACATTGGAGCCACTCCTTGCTCCTCAAAGAGCTAGTTGATCTCTCTAATGCCTTGCGGGAGGAGCTGAGGTGAAAAGTCTTGGCTCATACAATGAGGGGGCGTATATATAACCAAGGGGTGATGCTTCCCCCTTGTGACTCTTTGACTACCCTCATGATTTGTTCAACTACCTATGACTTTTCAACTTACATGACTCTTCATATTCATGTGTGTCCTTTGGACTTCCACTTTATAATACATTTGAATACAATATACATGGTCCACAATAGTTATGTGGCATATGACTAATCATGACATTACATGACACTGTTGACATGCACTGCTTGATGATGTGGCAATGCCAAGTCACCGATGTTGTTGAGTGTTGGATGTCTTCTTGGATATGCTTTCTCTTCTCCTCCGCATGGCTTGGTGATGCAGAGTCTTCAATGATCTTAAGTCTTGGATGGTAGTTGCAAACTTGTGTCCCTTTGCTTGCTCTTGACAGATCCATTTGTGAGTTCAGTTGCAAGAGAGTCTTTAGGCATGCTTCCCTCCTCCTTCTTCACCAGCTTGCCGTGACTTGATAGTGTACCTGTTACTACAATTCACTCATGACAGGATGACATCAATCTGAAAACCCTCTAGTCTAAGATGATGCATTTCTTATCCATGAGCTAAGCCCGGGACAAGTCACAGACTGGGGAAAGGGTCCCAGTGACTGTGCATTGCGCAGTTCCAACAGACAGGGGAAGAGCTTGGGCTCTGAGACTGCGCAATGCACAGCTCAGGGAAGCTTGAAGGAAGAACTCATCATTTCTAAAGGTAGTGGGGTCCGACTGAGGGAAAGGACACTAAAGGAAACATCTAGACATTTTTGGAGGCCAAGGGAGGCTGGCCTTCTGCACATTACACAATTCTAGCAGGGAAGGAAAAGGCTCGAAGGTTGAAGATGCGAAGTGCGTAGTTCAAGGCAGACTGGGAGACACAACTGCACAATTTTGGAGGTCAAGATCAGGAGAAGGACTCAAGAATCGTGTAGAGCAGTAGCGTTGGAGGACAAGGACTGCACAAGTCAGACTGGGGAAAGGGTCCCAGTGACTTTGCATTGCGTAGTTCCAGTAAACAGGGGGAGAACTTGGGCTCTGAGGAGCTTGGGCTCAGGGAAGCTTGAAAGGCAGAAATGTGTAGTTTCTGGAGGTAGTGGGGTTCGACTGAGGGAAAGGACACTGGAGGAAGCATCTATGCATTTTTAAAGGCCAAGGGAGGCTATCCTTCTGCACATTGCACAATTCCAGCAGGCAAGGAAAAGGCTCGAGGTTTGAAGATGCGAAGTCTGCAGTTCAAGGCAGAGTGGGAGACACAACTGCAAAATTATGGAGGTCAAGATCAAGAGTTGGATTCAAGAATTGTGTAGAGCAGTAGCCTTGGATGACAGGGACTGCACACTGTGTAGTTCCAGGTATGTTGTAGCGGCTACAACCACCCTCCAAAATTTGGGCCTGCACCCAATTTCGAAGCCTCCCTTGAGAGTTTCACTTGATGACTGCACTGAGCTCGTGTGAGTCTTCGCATTTGCCTTGCTTGTTCATTTCACCAAGTTTTGCATGTTGATGTCCAAGTCATGCTTGTGACCATGTTCTGGTTATGCTCAAAGTCTTCACTTCGTGTGTACTTTTTGTGTTCGCTACGAAAACATCTGTCTCACTCACACACGGAGCCACATTCATTGTCGCGCAAGCGCCGTCACAGTCGACCAACGATCAAACACAACTATCGCGTTGGTCGCTTACACTGTCGGTCAATCTTATTGAACATGCGTGTCTGGATGGTTTGAGTTGTCTCGTCGTCAAGTCATGCAAGTGTGTGTTTGCAGGATCACATATGCATCTTTCACTCGTTCACACACTTAGTCATTTTGCTTAAGTTCTAACGACCGAAGTCCCTCTGACAGCCGAACCATCACCCTGCCATCAACTCGATCTACTGTCACCCAGAAAAGCGTAGAAGCACCAAGCAAGTCTTTCCAAGCCGCGTTGCCTGCAAGCAAATCAATCTGCCTTCATGCTAGTCAGTCAGAGAGTTTGACCCGACAGCCACTCCGGGACTCACTCCCCTCAACAATTGTGCAAAGGCTGCAAACATTACCTGCTCTGCTGACTAATAAAATTGCGGAGACAGGTCGAACGAAACCCAGTGCCCGTCCCTCTCTCTCAAGGAATTGCGCAATTTTTCCAGCGAGCCGTCTCAATAGTCGACTGGCTGCTCATCCAGAAAATTGCGCAGTTTTCGTAAGCAGGCCCTCTGTTGCCCAACAGTTTTCTCAGCTCAAAAATTGCACAGAGATGATCAGCAAGCCGACCTCCCAACATCAGTGCCATTTCTCTCGCCAGCAAACTGCCAGTTCCCTCCAAGAATGCGCAGTTTCTGCTGCCAAGCTCCCAGCAGTTGACTGCCAATTCCCCCCAGCAATTGCGTAGTTTCTACTACCAGTGACCTAGCAGCCAGCTGCCAGTTCCCTCCAGGAATTACACAGTTTTGGCTGTCATGCTCCCAGCCAGTTCCTCCAAAAATCTGCGCAATTTCTATCTGTCGAGCCTCCCTACAGCCCAGCTTGTTCCTCCAAAAATTGTGCAGTTTTTGTTGCCAAGCCCCACTGCTCGCTCGTTCCAGAAACTGCGCAAATTTTTCCTATCCAGCCTTCTTGCAACCCAGACTGTTCCCCTCAAAAACTGTGCAGTTTTGTCCTCCAGCTGGGTCAGACCTCGCGAACAGTGACTATCGATCCGAATTGCCCATCTCCATCACCCAGTGACTCTTAAACAGTTTTCATCAGCAATGCCTGGAGCCTCCATCTCGCCTCGCAACCTTGTTGCCTCTCCCAATCACCTGCATCCGAAATGGTCATATATCATGGTAGACTTGGAGGTTTTTGGATTTGATGTCATCTCGTCATGAGTGACTGCAGGAACAGGTACACAAACAAACATGGCGCGGCAGCAAACAGGATGAATGAAGGGTAGCACATGCAAAAGGATAGGTTCACCAATAGACGAACAAACAATGCATGCAAAGATATGTGCTCGCGAACGGATGATCATACAAAGATGTGTTCGCAGACAAACAGATGAGCAACCATGCAAGATATGCTTACGGACGAACGAACGAACAAACATTCACCTTTCGCGAACAAACGAACCTGCCTTCCAACATACAAGCAAAGAGCAATGTGCAAAAGCAACATCAAGCCAACCAACGATCATCGAAGACTCCGCACACTTTGCCATGCAGAGGTGAAGTTGTGACACACCATGAGGACTTCCATCACCCAGCGGCACTGCATCTCGACGTGCACAACAACAGCAGCACGAATGTACCAGCATTGTCATGTCGAGTCATGTCATGAGTCATGTCGTCCACTTCTCTACTGTTGGCCATACTGTTTATCAATGTAATGTAACGTGGAAGTCCAAGAGACCCACTTGTTGTACAAAGAGTCATGTAAAGTCGAAAAGTCATGGAAGTCAAACAGCCATGAGGGTAGTCGAACAGCCACAAGGGTTAGTTTCACCCTTGGCTATAAATACCCCCTCATTTGTACATGCAAACGACTTTTCACCTTAGCTCCACCCACATAGCCAAGACAGTCTGTTATCTTTTCTTTGAGTTGTAACCAGTGGCTCCAACGCCCCTCACACAGGGTCAGTGATGTCTGGTGTAACAATGTGTCTTGGAACTTTTGCTTAATTCAGAAGCCTGCTAACAGGCTGACACATTTTCACACATGTATTGTATCTATTGTAAGACTAATCTTTAACACTTGTAATGCATGTTGCTTGAACCTGTGTTTAACACTTGAACTAATTCACTTGTTGTAATATACATATGTAAATGAAAATGTGTTGTATATGTTGTTAACGTTGTCTCGCTCGTGTAGACTACTCTCTCGAACATCAGACAGACCTTTCACATAAAACTTGGTATAACAATCGTTGCACTCGTGTGGACTAATCCGCTGAGTGTCATACACGTTATCTTCCCTTGTGTGTTGTGATTGCCGCATCCGTGTGGACTGTTCCGCCGGAAGTTGTGTATGTCCTATTGTGTTGTGTGTTCCTAGAAGAGTTGGGACTTCTCCCAACCAACTTAGGGCTCACTCTCACCCTCTCTACCTCTACAATGAAAGAACCAATGACATAACTAACACTTACACTCACCAGGCACGCGAACCTCACTTCTCGAAGACAAAGCAGACCACTCTCCTCTACTGACAAGCAAGAGTTGAGGCAAATCTTTAAGATAATGGCAACCGGGCCATCATACCGAATGGGACTCCCACACCAAACGGTGTGAGGTCTAGTTGGGACTTCATACCGTGGTGATCCCCTGAATGTTGGCGGGTCCAGCACCGTCAACAAGGCAGCAAGGTCACATCCTAGAGGGCTAAGACTACGTAGTGCGCAATTCAATTGGAGGTCCGGTGAAGCTGAGTTGCCTGGTCGGGAAGATTTTTCAAAAATGGCTAAATGTGGATGGGTGATAAACTGTGATAGACCATGACTATGATCACACACTTAGCATACTTTCACGACACGACAACATAGATCATCGAAACATGTAAACAAAGCATTCTGTATGACTGCCTCATGACAAGATACGACAAGTGCGACACTCAAGATAGGCTTTATGATGACCATGACGACACTTATACGGCAATGCTCAAGACTTTGTGTATGAATGTGATGGATGTTTACATGGTTGGGACAAGTCATATGCACAAAGACCAGCCTTCGAAACCATCAAAAAAAGCTCGCAAACATTGTACGACAGTCAAACATGCGAAAAGACAACAGTTAATCCAACATGCAAAAGGGGCCAAAGAACTTCTAGAAAGCTCATGAAATGAGCTTTAGTGTTTGCAGCAACAACGAAAAGACCAAGGCAGGCTCCAAAATTTGGGTGCGCGCCAAAAATTTGGAGGTTGTTGCAGCGACTACAACAAATCCAAAGATAGGCAATGGTTTTGATGATATGTAGCTATCTATTGTAGCATGGAATTTTTGGATGCTAGAGGCCATCTAGAGCCTATTTGTTGATGTATTTTTGATTCAGAGATGGATTGCACTTGATGTTATTTTGGTTATGTGAACCCTTACATGTTATATAAATGAGAAGTTGTAACTTGTGGACGTGGTTGATGAAGATTATAACTTCTAGATGATTGATGTTATATGGTTTAATCCATGTTTTTATGCTTTTTTATATATAATTCATCATTCTATAGGCTTTTGTTGACATATATGCATCAAAATATATAAAAATATATATATTATATAAAAAATTGCTCGTGATTCGCGCCAGGAGCTTTTGAAAATGTCACTCCTCGCTCCCGCTTCCAATCCAGCTCCCCGCTTCTGCTCCTGCGCCTGCTCCCAAGTAACTTTGCAATAAGCTTAGCCTTCCACTTTTGCACATTTGTTAACTGCTTCATAACTCGTCCTAACTTTTAGGAATGAATCCTAAATTATAGGAATTCATCCTAACTTATAGGAAACTCGAGCATGTCAAGGAGACACTCGTTAAGGTCCCTTTGATTAAGGCACAAATCAAGAAACCCTTTCTCAATATCATTTTAAACACTCCCTCTTCGCGAGGAAGGGATTATGTACAACTCCCAACTTATCTTTGAAATGAAAAAAAATTGGTCAAGATATATGTTCTCTACTCCCCTATCTCTGAGATGATACCTAATCTCGATATGCTTTGAGCAATCATGAAACACTAGGTTCTCAGAGAGCTTGATGCAACTCTGATTATCAGTGTATTACGGTAGGCTCCATCCTCTTTCTGAAAAGTCCCACAAGCAAATTCCTCATGGAAATAGCCTCACATGTTGCCAAACTAGCAACCATGTACTCGGCCTCTATTGAATTAAGTGCAACTAATCTTTGCTTCCTCTATACCAAGACAGAGTTGTTGACCTAATGTTGAATATGCCACCTAAAGTACTCTTCCTGCCTGTGGAGCAATCTGCCCAATCTGCATTTATGAAGCCCACAAGCCTCACTCCATCAACCTGTCTGTACCACAATCCATAATCTGTTGTGCCTTTGAGACATCTCAACACATGCTTCATAGCAACCCAGTGAACTTTGATTGGTTCCAACATAAACTAACTAGGTTGACTACAAAACAAATATCAAATCGTGTTCAACAAGTACATCAATAACCCGATGAGTTGCCTGTATATTGTAGCATCCACTCGCTTTGCTCTATTAGCATCCACCTTCCTCCAGTTTGTGACTAGAGGCATGGCCATGGACCTGCAATCTTGCATATGAAATCTCCAAAGAATCTCTACAGTGTACTTCCCTTGTCCCACGTAGATCTCACCATCAACCTGCCAAACCTCCAACCCAAGGAAATAGTGCATAAGCCCCATATCCTTCATCTCAAACTCCCTTGCAAGGTCCTTGCAATCTTGGATAGGTCATCAACAAAGGGCACTAGAATGAGCAAAAGCCCTCCAACTATGATGTAGTATAGGTTGGCATCCACCTCACTCTTAGTGAAGCCCAATCCTCGAAGGAAGTTGTCAATACAAGTGTACCATGCTCTCAGGGACTACTTGGGCCCATAAAGAGCTCTCTTCAGCATACACATGTGTGTCTCGACTCTCTACTAAACTGCTCAAACCCCTCTAGTTGCACCATATAAATCTCCTCCTCAACAACTCCATTGAGGAATATTATCCTCACATCCATTTGGTGGATCTTCCACCCCATTTTTGCTACAAGCGCCAAAATAGTCCCGATGGATGAATGTCGTGCTACTGGGGCAAATGTCTCATCATAGTCTATGCCCTCAATCTGTGAGAAGCCCTTGGCCACTCCAACAATACTACGATTCTTTCTCTCAGCCACCCCATTTTGTTGAGGGTTATGAGGTGCTATTAACTCTCTCCTATTGCCTTCCTTTGCACACAACTTCTTGGAGGCATTAGAGACATATTATCCACCATTGTCACTTCCCACTGCCTTGATCTTCTTCCCTGTTCGGTTTTCAACTAAGGCCTTAAACTCCAAAAACTTGGTTAAGACCTCATCTTTCTTTTTCATAAAGAATATCCAAGTTTCACGAGAATAATCATCAATGAAAGTAACATAATACCTATGTCTCATGAGTGATGGGGAAGAGAAGGGTTGCACACATCTGAATGCACCCACTCCAAAATCCCTTTAGCTCTCTTGTCTTGACCCTAGAAGAAAGACTTGGCATACCTGCCAAGCATACACCCCTTGCACACTCCACTCTTGTCAAAACTGCATGTTGGTAATCTTATGGCAATCTGCTGAAGAATTTTCAGCGCCCCATGATGCAAGTGTCCCATGCGCCTATGCCAAAGCTCTCAAACATCCCTACACTCCTCACATCACGCCTTGTTGCTCAAGGTTGCGCAAGTCTCTCCCTATAGCCTGTAAAGGTTCCTCATCCTCACACCGATTTGCTTCACTGTCCTAGAAGCTAGATGCTTAAGGTACACCTTACCGCTATTGAAGATGACATCATATCCTTTGCCCTAAAGGGTTGCTACTGAAACCAAGTTCTTCAACCTTGGAACATAGAGAACACCTCTGAGATGGAGATAGCTCCCAGACTCCTGTCAAAGCTGATAGTACCAACTCCCTTAGTTGCATACTTGCCATCATCTCCAAGCTTGATATGAACCTGCATATCCTTCTCCTCTAGCTAGTTGAGATACTCTCTCTTTCTAATCATATGGAAAGATGCACATGAATTAATATACCACGTGTTGTTGCTTACTAAGCTTGCCATGCAGGTTATCAATGAGAAATATTTCTCAAACTAAGAAGCAAACCCATCTACCTCAGCTAGTGCAACCACATGCTCCTTATTTTACCCCTTCTTCTTCTAATTTGGATACTTAGTAGTGTAGTGCCCAAACTCATGGCAATGCAAGCCCTTGATCTTACTTAGATCCTTCTTCTTCTTGTCACTCTTTTGATTGGTCTCGCCCTTCCTTTTTCCTTTCTTGTCGTTGGATCTACAGCAAGACCAAGATTCTCCTCTTCCTTCTCAACCTTCTACCCCTTGCCACTATTGCTAGTAGAGACCTCGACTACGCTGAGCCTTAGCTCCTCCTGAGTGAAATCACTCCATAAGCATTCCCAATCTGGCAGTTTATCTCATCTAGTAATCCCTTGAATGAAAGTAGCCCATTCCATGATAAACCCATTTATAGCAACTCGCATCAGTTCTATGTCATTTCATTTCCCCTTACAGCAAGACCAAGATTCTCCTCTTCCTTCTCAACCTTCAACCCCTTGCCACTATTGCTAGTAGAGGCCTCGACTATGCTGAGCCTTAGCTCCTCCTGAGTGAAATCACTCCATAAGCGTTCCCAATCTGGCAATTTATCTCATTCAGTAATCCCTTGAACGAAAGTAGCCCATTCCTTACCATTTATAGCAACTTGCATCAGTTCTATGTCATTTCATTTCCCCTATAGATACTAGCACATTGCGAACTCTGGTGAGGTAGGAAGTTACGTTCTCACCCTTTTGCACCTTGGTTGTCCTCAGCTTTTCCTTGAAAATCATTTTACGATTCTTAGATGCATCTTGGTATAGCTTCACAACGACATCCCACATTTCCTTTGCAGTATCCTTACCAGAAACATGCAGAACTATATGATCCTAGACTCCATCTACGATCATCCTCTTGGCTTTGGTCATCTCCCTTTGAAACTGTCATAACTAGTTTGGATCTGAAGGTTCTGCAACACCTTTCTCTACATAATCCTTCAGTCCAAACTCGTCCAACAAGAATGACATTCGGACCTTCCAAACACCAAAGTATGAGGCACCATCAAGTTTATCCTAATCTCTCAACCCTGTTGTGGCCTTTCTCAGATATGAAATTTGTGTGTTGGTCGATTCAGTTCACAGCGTTGATATCATGTATAAAATCCACGAAATTCTGCAATTGCTAATATTAACAATTTAAAACTAATTTCTTTTCATATAGAGACAAAATTTATCTACTTATTTTGCAGTGGAATAGAAACAAAAATAAATACACAATCACACAATTCAACAACACAATTTCACTAGGGAACCCAACTAGGACACCCCTCTACTTGCTTGAGAGTTTTATTGGTAAAAAAACAAGGCAATAGATTGCTTACTATACAACTTTGTTCCAATCAAAACCAACCTAATTTCTCCCTTCCTGACTAGACTTGAAACACCTACAAGACCCCGATCTCCTTTCCTTCTCTTTTGCGCAATCATGGAGACCTATTTCCTAGCGCAAATCCTTCTAAATCCTAGCGCATAGGCTGCTCTTATAAAATAGAAATTTCCTCCTATTTCTTAGTGAAATTCCCAAGGAAAATTGCTCTCTACCAACTCGCATATAAGCTCCTTGCACAAGCACTCTCAAAAGCTCACATAGAAACTCGTGTTCAAGAATGAAGAATTGTATTGATCCAGATTTATGCAGGAACAAAATGAAATATAGATTTAAACAAAAACACAAATCTAGAGCAAAAACTGAACTTCAATTCATTAATAACAAAATATTGAAAATTGTTGACATGCAGAATGGAAATAAATTAGCTCAGGCGATGGTAGCTATCTCTATGAAGAGATGTGTTGGCTACGTCCTCTGAATTGTGTTACAATGAGGCTCGAAGGCCTTTTTATTATTGAGAAACAAGGGAAAACCCTAAACATCCAAAAACCTAACCCTAGGAGATGAAGCGCCAAAAGTTTGTGGACCCTGTTAGGGTTGGTACATCAATTACCCGGGGTCGTAACTTTGGCATACGATCTTTGTTTGACGCATATCATACCTCGTTAGAAAGATCCATCTGAGGACAACAACTTTCGACTACAGACCCTTGTCGTAGGCAATGAGTCTGCCTGTTTTCCAAATAAACGTCGTTTAGGGCCTCAAAACGTCTCTAGAAGTTCAAGACCCGAAAAACTGCCAAAAATAGTAAATTGTGCTAGAAATTAGCAAACCAAAAGGAAATAGTGTTGAGGATCCAAGTGAAATAGGCGGGTGGCCACTAATATCCACCTCGATCAATCCCCCCTTAGGAACCAACGATCCCCATTGTGTTGAGAGCCTCCATGAAATGGGGAAACTTTTGTTGAACTTGGTCCCTAGTGAGCCACTTGCCTTGGTGTAGGAGTTGGCCAAGTTCGATGGCCCGATATAGTTGGATCCTTTGTTGGCGAGTGTTCTTGATCTTTGTGTCCATGATCTGATCAATTGTCGTCTTTTCAATGCAGTTTGGGTTGAGCTCTGTTGGTGTCACTTGCTCAGCAATGTCTGATGTGTCCAACAATGGTGGAAAGTATGGTTGAAGGCGGTCCACATTGAATATGGGGTACAAGCCAAGGAATTGGGGGATACTAAGCTCGAAAGCGTTGTCTCCCACAGCTTTGGTGATGGTGTAAGGCTCGTAACGAAGTGGTTGAAGCTTTTGATGGGCTCAGGGAAGGCATTCCTTCTACAAATGCAACCACATTTTGTCGCCCCGCTTGAAACTTATGTGGCACCCAATGTTGATCATGCCATTGTTTGTACTTGGCATTGGCTTTATCCAAGATGTCGTGGACCTGCTAGCGGATGTGTTGCATGCATTCAATAAACCTGGTGGCTTTATCAGCTTTAGACTGAACATCGGCAGATTCCTCCTCTATAGTTGCAAATGGCAGTGCAACATCAATGGGACATAATGGTTGAAACCCCAGGCCAACTGTTGGGACCCTATAATACTAGTGATTACCCCATTACTATTGTAATTGTACCCCTTATTAATATTGTTGTGCCCCTATTGTCCCCATATTGTTATTACTGTGCCCCATAGAATCCCTCCATTATTATCTTTGTGGCTTTATATTATTATTGTTAGGTCGATTGGGTTATATTGTGACTCCATAGACTCCTATATATAGAGAGGAGGTTTTGTCATTCGAATCATCCAAGAATTGTTCATTTATGTAATGTAAAGGAGGTTGCCCCCTTGAAGAGGTTGAATTCTAAGGCGTTGATCTATCTTCTCTATCTTTTTGTGAGCTGGTTTCATAACAATAATCTACTAATCCAACTTTGTATCCAAATATTACTAATTCTTTAGCTATAGGAAAGTTTTTGCAATATTTTTCACTACAAGTGTTGTAACTCTTAGAGAAAAAGGAAGCATGGGGGAGGAGAAGGTTTCACTGCATACTTCATATAATTTTTGCACTATTCTCAGCATTAGGGATTTTTCAGAGTCTGAAAAAAGACAAAAAGCCAGGAGGGGAGATGCAAGAAAGGCCCGTAACATATCATAAATTCATGTGAGAAAGAGATGGTTGTGAATTTTTCTCCTACGCTTTGAGAATGTGATCCATTCGACAATATGGGTGGAAAAATATTCTTTCATGCCTTCTATGATGTTGGTCTTGAGATGGGCAACTATTCACCAAAATTGACAATTTTTTAATTTTCTTTGCAAGTTGTGAGGTACTAGATCATATGAACGTTGGCTTTGGATACTATTGTGGTGTTAACAATTTGTTAATTCTATTTCCAACTTGTAACTTTGAAATTGGATCATAGGTCCAATAATATTAATAAATATAACTTTTGGAAAATAAACCATGAGCCTTAAGATACTTATAATAGTTGATTTCCCTCATAGTAACATATGAAATCTTATACAACTTCCATTCTCCTTCATATGCATGGATTATGCAGAATTACAACTGTACTCAATTTAAAATCAAGGAGTTACAAGACCAATAACTAATAAATAAGTGTAGCCTTTTTATAAATGAGAGCTAAGAGAGGACTACTCATAAAGAAGCAACTCTATTCACTCAATTTCTTTTGAGAAAATCCAAAGTTGCAAAAAAATTGTCAAGTTAAAATTATAAGCTCTAATAAAAGTATGGTCTTCATTTGCAAGGAAATGTTTAGAGTCGGTCTAATTATCCCTCCGTTAGACATCAAAGCTCTTTTTTGCATTTCATGTTTAGGTGTCTCACCAGTTTCGATCAGTTGCATTTCGTTAGGCATGCCATAACTCTGATGGAATGGTTTGTGTTACTCATTCCCCTCGTTCTTGGCACTGCTGGTTCAGGTCTATTCATAAAAACAAGTCTTGAAAGATCATTTTAAGTCTTGTTTCAAAATTCTAGGTCATAACAATGGTTCTTGGCCATTAGGTCTAGGGTTGACTCAATCTTGTTTTGCAAAGTCTAAGAAGACCAACAGGCCAAAGGGATGTCCTCGATAGGTGGTTACTTCAATAATTTTCATCATTATACAGATAAATTAGGACTTCTCTTCAAAACTCCGTTTTGAAGATAAGTCGTCATCTCATTTTTGTAAAAAATCTCCAAAAAGTTCAGTTCTTGAATTGTCCAAGCGCAGCCTTGGTCTCCTTTGCCAGATCATATCACAGCTATCCCTGTAAAAAATTGTCAAAGAAAATCATTATTGCAACCAAATTTAAGGAGGAAACCAAAAAGGTCAGAAGCCTATTAATCCTGAAAAAGTGTCAACGACAAAACATTACAAAATGGGTCATGGACCAAGAAAAAATCAAAAGGGAGTCTTTATAAAGATATTTCACTACGTTGTCAACTCATTTTGCATGCCAAGAGTGAAGAACATCATTTCAAAGCGAATTTGTGAATTTGTGAGGAAGTTGGAGTAGTTTCTTGGTGCGCGACGCACTGGACTGGGCGTGCGGTGCATCAAGGGCATGCAGCGCATCAGGCACAAAAACGCAATGTAAAACTACACACGCATGGTGCATCAGAGGTGCGCGACGCGTTGGGTGAGGTGCGCGGCGCACTAGGTTTTAAGCCCGAAATTTGCTTGGAAGCGCATGAACTCGCCTCCTCTCCGCATACATTTGCAGGTAGGCTCACATCCACCACTTGTGCTTGATTTTTCAAAGGTTAATGTAATGGGTTCATCACATGTTGCCTTAGAAATGCAAGTGGAAAGCCCTCCTTTGTCACTGAAATTGCTGTATGGTTTGAATGCAAAAAATTGTTGTAGGGTTTCAAAAACAGAGTGTAACCAAGGTTATCATTTTTTCCCCATTTCCCTTTGTTTCCCATTCCCAAATTGACCATTATTTTTCCCAATAATTCCCTCATTCATCCTACACTATAATCCCTCAAATCCTAGTCCCTCACCCCCTATTAAAAACACATTATCCCTACCTAACATCCCAAAACCCTAAAATCCAAGATTTTCATTTCCCTTCCCTTCCCTAATTCCCTTGTTTTTATTTCCAAATTCCCTAATTCCCTAATGTTTTCCTTTTCCTAATATTTCCTTGTGTATTTGTGTCCCCTTGGTCACAACATTTTTAGAGCAAAGAACATTTTATAGTCAATTGTGCACACAGTTATACATCAGCATATATATTCCAGCTATCTTGTTTTCGAAGACATGTCAGAGACCGAGTCAGTCTATGAGCAGGAGTATGATATTGATTCTACACCGGAGGTAAATGTGCCAAATGTGCCACGGAGGTATCACAAAGGTGGCAAGAGTGACCAACATGTCAGGGAGGAGCCTACTTCTTTGGCTCAATTGCAAGCTTGCCCACTTGCAATGGATTGTTTTCGGCGTCAATCATGTTTCCAACACTGTGAGATGATCTCACAAACTCAGCATCATTAGGAACTAGTCCGTTTATTTGTTCTACATTTACAGAATGGTCATGTAAACCTTGCCGGAGTGAATTTCACCTTGTCACCCGAGACAATTGCTCAGGCGACCGGGATACCAAATTTAGGGGAGGAATGGAGTAAACGCCGGCTGTTAGACAGATTCTACTATGAGTCATATATCAAACTCGGGTATATGAGACACTTGAGCGCAGGTTTTCCTTTCAGATTCCTGAGGGATGACTTTGCACCATTGATGAAACTCATCATTCGATATTTCAGTTGCGAGGATAGATTCTCATGTCTCTATGCGTACCATGTCCGTTTGTTGATGGATTTCGCGAGGGTACGTATGATGAACATTCCGTTTTTCATGTGTCGCAACATAGAGAGGATGGTGCCTTTAGTACAAAGGAAGAGCCCAGCACATCAACATAAGAGCATATATGATTACAAATTGATCAAAATCATAGTGATGCATCAGTTGGCACAACAGGGCATTACTTGGGAGGATTTCATCTCCCGTGATTACTTTTCAGCGCTACAGCCGCCTCCCGAGATAGTTCATGATGAGGGAGAACCTTCACACCAGCCAGACATTCCTGAGACTAAGCATATAAGTGCTCCTCCATATGTGACATACCAGTGAGGCCACAGGGCCTTATTTGCATCTGCACGACGAGTACTATCTCCACCCAGGGTGGAAGGGGTCTCGTTGACTTCATCAGCACAGCGAGTATTATCTCCACATCATGTGGAAGAGGTCTCGCCTTCTTCTTCAGCACAGGTATAGATCCAGGATAGGGGCAAGAGGCCCATGTTTGATGAGGGTCCTTCAAGAGGTCAGGACACGGATATCATTGATCTTGATGCGAGCTCTCCTAGCTCGGAGCTAAAAGAGATCATCTGAGAGCAAAGGGCCGAGAATGAGTCGCTGCAAAAGAAATTGTAGATGGCTAAGTGGGTGATCAACTACTTGGAGCAGTGCAACAAACAGCTGGAAGATGAACATACACTTTATGAGCTGCGACAAATCCAGCAAGACTAAGAATTGGCCCGAAGAAGACCCGGTGATTTGACACCGATTGATCGAGAGTCTATGCTCATCCGGGTGAACACTCATTTGGAGAAGTTGTTGGTGAAGGAAAAAAGAGACAAGGACATGCTTCGTCATATGAAAACCCACTATTGAGCTCGCATGCATGTTTGCAAAGCGAAAATGAAGATCCTAAAGAGGCATTTGAGCAAAGCGCTAAAACGGCGGAAAAAGCCCGATCCACTCTAAATTTTGGCCGAGGCCTCATTGGTGGGGCACAACACATGATATAGGGTCTTCACACCAGATTTGAGCAAATTTGGAGAAATTTTTGCCATTTTGAAATTTTTGGCTTGCAAAACAGGTTTTTTGGCTCAACGCGTAGCGCGCCGCATGCGACCCATAAGATTGGGAGGTCCAAATCACAAATGGCTTGTAGTTTTGGATTTTTCATGATGAATTATACATGCTCAACTATTGCCAAAGCATTTCATTAAGTTGTGGGTGACCAAAAGGCTCGAAAACACCATGAAAATCACCTTTCTGCCACCTTTTGCACCAGCAGGAAGTACTTCTGGGAGAATGCACTTTTGGAGGGGCAAATGGACACCAAATTGGAAAATTCCACTTGGGTTAGAAAGTAGACATCCGGGGCTTTCCAACAAGTCAATCTGAGCTCAATTTGGATGCTGGGAAGTGCCCCAAAAACAAGTGGAAAGCCGCGTAGTGCATAGGGCTCAAGCGCATGATGCACAGGGTTTTTTGGCACAGTTTTCATCTTCAGCTCAATAAATGAAGCCAGTTTGACCAGTTTTGACTTGTGATGTGATTTTTCACTCCTCTTGATGTAATTAATGAAACATTATGTTATTTTGACACTTAGTTACTTATTCTAGAAGATTCATTCACTAAAAGGTGAAAATTTAATGAATGAATTGGTTTCCTAGCTTATAAAGGCAAGTTGTTTTGACTGCCTAGATTGTAGTGCTTTGTTTAGAGTTCGTTGAAATAGCTCCTAGGATGATGAGCTCGACCGCTAGAGGCAAGGGAATGGGTTGGCTTGCCTATATTATGTATTTTCTTAGTCATTTTCAGGGTTAGACTCTTGGGAATAGCTTGACACTCTATTGTACATATTTTATCTGCATTTTTGGCAAAGGAAAGACCAGGGTTTTGCAGCACTATTTGGGATTCATGTGGCTTTATGTGTTGATGGTGTGCTTATTTCAGTATTTGTAATTTGTTTATGTGTACCACTTTCCTTCTCTTATCTTCTGCAATTGAACAAATGAAGTGTTAAGGTAGAATCCATAAATTTGCTATGCTCTGCCTTTAAGTTTGTTTGATTTTCCATGTTTTCATCTGTTTATGGAGAATCCTTGAAAGTTTCTTACTCTCCTTAACCTCTCACCAGTCTGATCTATCCATTCATTCTCTTTAAATGCATCAAAACAATTGCCTATCTTGCCCCAAGTATACCTCTGCAAAAACTGTGCCTCATCCACACACCCAAAATTGCCTTTCCCTTGAATTCAACAAAACTTCAAAAAATCAATTTCAAACTCCTTGTACTTCATACCTAGCCTAAAATTAGCTATCAATTCAGTCATCTCGACCTCATTGATTACCTTTTGCCGAGATTGACTCGGAGAGATCCCTCCCCTGTCCTCGTAGGGCTAGCTACAAGGCTGAGCGTGGTTTGATGTAGCCTTGAGTTTTACCTTATTTCGGCCTAAGGTAGATTTGAGAGCTAATAGAAATAAAGCTATAGAAAATTTAGTGCCACCATTTGATGAATTTTATTGGAAAAATCATCATTACTTCTCTTGGAAAAAAATGGCTAGAATATATTGGATCCAACTTGGGACAGTGCTCCGCGTGGAAAGTGTTGAGGACTGTAGACAAGTGGCCTTGGTTGGGCCTGGAGTCAAACTAAATTTTAATTTTTCCTAATTAGCTCAAAAATTCCGAAAACTAAATCACTTTAAAGTCCCTTATTCTTACTTCCGCAATCTAAAATAAAACCATTGAAAACTAAAAAATAAATGCTCCTTTTTTCGGCATATTTATGTACAACTCTTAGTTATAAACAAGGTTGAATTTATTCAAGTGAAATAAACCTTCCAGTGATACGAGGCCAATTGTTGAGTGTTCATCCTAATGCCTTTGTACTGTTGAAATTCAGAAATTAAAACTGGCATGTACCATAAAAGAGTATCAGATAAAAAAAATTAACGCATACCCTAGAATCGATAACCATTGCTCGCCAAAGAAAGATGTCATATAATTAGCTACTGGATCTTCAAAGGAATTTTTTATTTGTGTTGGCCTTTGTACAAACTCCACTTTTGAGGTGTGAATATTAGAATTTTTTTTTTTTTTTTTCATTGCCAACAGTTCAAGCTGATAAGAATAATCCAAAACTTGTTTCCCATATTGTTGGTGTTTTCCATGCAATGCCAACTCTTGACAAAATTATTTTCCTTCCTATAATAACACTTGAGAATCTGTATTAGATTCTCCCTTGTTCAGAAAATTACTAGAGTTATGCAAATTATAATGATCTTCTAGGCTTTCAAAGTGTTTTTCATTTTTTGCAACAAGTTGTTGATTTAAATTCTCAGAAGGACTAAATTTTAGTCTTTCTAGAATATGGAAGGCCTCTATCACTTTTTGAAGTTCTCTCCTCTTATCTAAATCTGAATTTTCTGGAAAATTATTTCCATTATTTTCTTGGTAGACCCTCTTGTCTCCAATAATAATTTTTCTTTCAATATGATAACAAATATTTCCACAAGCCCATAAATTATCTTCAATTTCCTATGTGTAAATAAACATCTACTCCAGAGTGGAAGGATTTCTCTCTTTGAGAGAAAAATCCAAGTCAATAGGATGAGCCTTTGAATATTACACCATGCCGACAACTTTAGGAGGTCGAATTTCTTTCGGCATGATGAAATAAAATTTTTGAAACCTCCTATTCAATTCAGTGATTGATTCATTGCTCTCATTTTGCACATTCAAGAGGTATTGTTCATATGACTTGTGTTCACCGAAATATTTAAGAAAGATGTCCCGAAAATCTTTCCATGAAGTGATTGAACTAGTCTTTAAATATTGGAACCATTGTTGAACACCCCACTTTAAAAAATGGAAAACTATCCTTAAAGCCACATCTTCATGAGTTATTTCAAATTTGTTCAATAGATACTGAAATTACAAAACATGTTATTTGGTTGTAGCATTATAATTCTCTCTAGAGAAACTTGTCATAAATTCGAAGCTTTTTGAAGGATACTGATCAAAGATCATGGGAAGCTCCATGGGTTTAAATATTTCCATAGTTTTGAGTTGAAAAGAAGTGGTTTTGTTTATGAGGCAAAGTGATATCTGCCAAAGATGATGAATCATCTTATTTATGTTCATATTGTGACTGGTTATCTTAAGAAATTGTAATGCAACAATCATTTTTCTCTTTAGATTCAGGAGGAAAAGATGTCCCAAGATCAATGATACATGAAGAACATAAGTTTTCATTTTTCAGTAAAGAAAGTACATTTTGGGTCTTACAGTATTTTGGGAATATAAATAAGGAAACAAATTTTTGATATGCACGGGAAAGTGGACCACAAAGTTGATAATAAAAAATAAAATTTCCATGAAAAAAAATCAAAGTCTGATACTTGAATTTTCCATGTTGCTTCTTCATTTTCTTGTAAGAAAAATTTCTTATCCAATAAAGCCTTCATAGTGCAATCTCTAGGTGAATAATAAGTAGCCAATTTTATATCTAAATCTTGTTCACCATCAAGAAATCAATCTTAATACCCAGTGAACAATAACTTCATGTCTTTGTTCCCTGAGAGTGGTGCCAAAAGATGTGGTAACTCTCAGAGACAGCTCTTGGTTGAGTGCCCAAGACATCTTAATATTGAATAAAAAATGATGCCAAAATATGTTGTAACTATCAGAGGCAACTCTTGGTTTTGGGGGAACCAATGCCTAAGACATCTTAAGATTGAATAAAAATAGTTGATATCAATGGCCAAAGGGATAGACCATGAGGGCTTGCGACCAAAAATTCTAATTCTGAAACCCTAGCATTCCAAAACAGAATGGCAAGAGACTCTAAGTGTTGTAGGGTGTTATACTAAAGGAGTAACTTGAGGAAAATAAATATAACAAAATTCATATCCAGGAAATTAATAATCTGAATACAACTACTATATAAAGAAGCATGGAAGAGTGAGGAAGTGTGGATGAATTTACACCGTGGTGGAGCACCCTTTAAGGCCTCTTTAAATAAGATTTGCAGGTACTCTCTGCTAAGAAAACAACATTAGTAAATTTGCTAATAAAAAGAAGCCAACAAATTCATTGCACTCTTGTTGATAGAGGAAAAACATTAAAAGAAAGAATTAAAACATTTATGCAACTACTCAAAGTTGAAATCAAACTAGGATGTATTTCTATTTACAATGCCAGTCACGGAGAGATGGACTCCAAACCTACGAACCCTTACACTGAATTTTTCCTAATTTATTATCCTCCTACACCTAACTCATTAACTATCCTAAAATTAGTTCCAAATTGAATTAGTTAGAAAACAGGTTTTTACTCGGTTATAAATTGTGTCTTTCTTTTTGCTTTTTTAAAGGTTCTAAAATGATTAAATTAAAAAAAGTTAATTTTAATATATATTATATATAAACTTTTGAAAAAAAAACCAACCCCTTTGAAATTTTAGCATACAATCTTATAAATAACGTGTTGTCAAAAACAAGGCGGGCATGGGCCCTAGCGGTTGTCTCCACCCATAAGTCGACATAATTAGACATGGTTTATTTAAAACCACAAACTTCTTGCAGGATCACCTCTATTGGTTTCCTTCCAATAAAAGTAGTGATGTTGTGATAAATATGAACTGTTGATCTGTTCGATTGGCAGTTTGAGAAAATTACTTCCTGGGATCACCCCCACCATTTAACTTTCAAGCATGTAGTGTTGGCAGGATTGTTTTAGTTCAGACGAAGAAAACTGTGGGTCGTCGATTTACTAGATATATTTAGTTTTACTTCCCAAATTCACTGGACTTTACATGCCGCATTTCCATTTATTGAAGAGTTAGATAGAAATGCTTGTAATACGCTTGCTCCAGAAGTGCAAAATTCACAGTAGTTTAATTTATATGGTGCTCCCCTGACAATAAAATAATCTGGCTTCTCTATCTCCTCCAACCATGCATAACCTTGGTCATCATCATTAGCTGTTGTATTTCCATCATCTGGAAGACTTGAGTATGGGTATTCATGATACTAAGTGCAATTCCTTTCCTCTGTATCTGAATATGGTGGACCAAGGACATCAAGCACTGCATAAGATGTAACTGTTCAGAATAAATGTATATTGTCTACCAATGTTGGATACAACACAGATGTGTCACAAGCAGATGTCAAAACGTTATCAACCTCCAACCTTGCTAGCCTATTTTTTTTTTCTCTGTATTGATGGGGTCGACCCAATCATAATATTTGATGTACACAGATAAAAAATGAAGCTTGCTGAGAATTGTCATTCCAGGATGATCGTCAAAAGGAATAACGATTTATGCTAGCAAATAAACTATAAGTATGGAAAACCTATTACACTCATAAAGGTGCAAGTATGTGACAGGTTCTGTCCATTAGGCCACAACATTTTACTGAAGGCCCCTCGATAAACATGCTCTAAAGAAACCATAGCCATGATCATTCGAAAATACATCTTCATTAAGCCCAACATCTACTAGCTTGATAATATCGAACACAACCTCTAAATAGCTCGTTGTGAAGGCACATGCACAGTGGAGGAGGAGAAGGTTTTGTTGCATACTTCATACAAGTTTTGCACTGCCCTCGACATTTGTGATTATTCATAGTCTGAAAAGAGACCAAGAACTAGGAGGGGAGATGCAAGAAAGGCCTGTAACATATCATAAATTCATGCGAGAAAGAGATGGCTACGAATTTTTATCCTATGCTTCGGGAATGTGATCCATATGACAATACATTCGAAAAATATTCTACTATTCCTGCTACGAGGATGAGCTCAGGATGGACAACTATCACCAAAATTGGCAGTTTTTCAATTTTCTTTGCAAGTCGTGAGGTTCTGGATCGTATGAACGCTACCTTTGGAGACTATTGTGGTGTTAACAATTCATTAATTCTGTGTCCAACTTGTAACTTTAAGATTGGATCCAAAGTCCAATAATATTAATAAAAGTAACTTCTAGAAAATAAGCCACGAGCTTTAAGATGCTTATAATAATTTATTTTCCTCAGTAACATATGAAACCTTATACAACTTCCACTCTCTTCATATGCATGGATTGTGCAGACTTACAAATGCCCTAAATTGGAAATAAAGGACTTAGAATCCCAATGACTAATAAATAAGTGTAGCGTAGCTCTGCATAAATGAGAGTTGAGAGCAAAATTCTCATAAAGAAGCGACTCTATTCACCCAATTTTGTTTTAGGAAAGCCAAAGTTGTGAAAAGTTTGTTAAGTTAATATTATAAGCTCCAATAAAGGTACGATATTCATTTGGAAGGAAATAAATCATATAGAAACTTTAGCACCACCATTTCATGAATTTTACTGGAAAAACCATCATTAATTCTGCTGGAAAAAAATGGCTACAACAAAGAAAATGTCAAAACGTTGTTTGACATAGTGCTATGAATTCCTAAGTTCATGTGTACTTATTTCACATTTGGCTAGATCTTGTGATCCAAATCTATGTGCAGGAAGATGAGATATATGAAATTGTTAATGCATGCCACAATGAGACATGTGGAGGAATCTTTGCAGAGAAAAGAAATGCAAATAAGAAATGCAAATAAGGTTCTGTAACTGGGATACGACTAGCCCATCATTTTTAGGGATGCCAAGAAATATGTTTCTTGTTGTGATAAGCGTGAATGGATGGGAAGGCCTGTACAAACAGATGAAATTCCACTACAACCAAAGGTCATGATAGAACTGTTAGAGAAATCGTCTCTCGATCTTATAAGTCCCATGGCATCAGAATATAAGACATTTATATTGTCGAGAAAAAGGCCTGGTAAAAGATAACATAACAAGCAACAAGTGATTTTATATATGAGTAAATATTTTTCGACTATGAAGGGACCGTGTTCACTTCTAAACTTATTAAGTCCTTTACTAAACAATTCAATATTAAGTACCAAATGTCCACTCGATATCATCCCCAAGTGAATGGACAGATAGAAACCACTAATAAAGTGTTAGAATCCATTATCACAAAAAAATCCAAGAACACCATAAGGATTAGGCTGAAATATTATCAGAGGCACTTTCAGCCAACCATATTACCTGGAGGAGTACTACAAGCCTCACCCCTTATAAGCTTGTGTGTGGGAAGTAGGTGATACTTCCAATTGAAATCAAAGTTAAAACTGTGAGAACCACACTTCATGTTGGGATGGATCTAACTGAAGTACCACAACATCGAGTAGATTAACTTAATGAGATTGATGAACTCCACCAGGATGCCCTTTAGCAGATAATCCTTGTTCAACAGAAATAAGTTAAATAACATGCTGGATTAAATAAAGAGAGAAAGTTTAAAGAAGGAAGCTAGGATCTTCTATTCAATTCAATATATAAGTATTTTAAGGATAAATTTTACACTCATTGTCTTCCGCCATACGATGCTGACGCAATATATGGTAATGGTTCCATTAAATTGAACACCATTGATGATGATCAGATTCCATTGATGGCTAATGGACAATGATTAAGGTTGTATTAAGAGAAGAATTCATCCAAGCCCTTGTAAAACAAGACGATAGGAAAAGTATCGATAGGGTGGCTTCACCACCGAATTGTGCATGCACTTGATCCATTTTTTCGGTAAGTGAGAAAAAAGAAAAAAATATGGGTTTGGCCACTTCCATGACTTAGTGATATTGGAAAATTAGTTTTCCATCCAAATCAAAATGGATAAAAATATTTTCCACTATGAAAACATTCTTAGAAGCTGCATTTAAGTGAACTGATGTTGGAAAACTAGGTAAGTAGCTCAGAAAGTATAAAATAGAAAAAAGCAAGTGACGTGAAGAAATAGTTGCAGCGGCTACTAGAATAGAGTGTCATTGTTCCAAAGAAGGATGGGACTTGGAAGATGTGTATAGATTATAGGGCGTTGAATAAAATCACACTTAAGAATAGATACCCCCTTCGGAGGATAGATGATCTGCTAGATCAGTTGCATCAAGCAAACTATTTCACCAATTTGTTCTTGAAGTCTTGATATCACTAGGTTCAAGTCAAATAAGAAGATACATGGAAGACCAACTTCAAAACTAGGCAAGGTCTGTATGAGTGGTTAGTTAAGCCATTTGGCCTATGTAATGGACCAACTACATTTATGAGATTAATGAATGATGTATTGTGGCCTTTTATAGATTCATTTTTTATTGTCTATTTCGATGATATATTTCTATATAGTGCTACCGAGGAAGAGCATATTTCACATTTGACACAAGTGCTAGAAACATTGAAGAAGAATTAGCTGCCAGAAAATCTCAAGAAGTGCGAGTTTGCGCAACAGTCCTTTGTGTATTTGGGATATGTGATTGGTGGAGGAGAATTGAAGATAGATCCTTCCAAGATGGATGCCATCATGAAATGGTCGGTGCCTACTAATGTTAATGATGTTAGGATTTTCATTAGAGAAGCACAATACCTAAGGAAATTCATAAGCACATTTTCAGTGATAGCAACACCACTCCATGCCATAAAAGCAAGTGGCAAGAGTTTCCAGTGGGGAAAAGGGAAGCAAAAGGATTTCTATGAGTTAAAGAAGAAGATCCGTGAGGCACCTGTTGTGGCATTACCAACTTGCAATTACCTTTTGAAGTGGTGATAGATGCAAGTGGGTATGTTATGGGGGTTGTCTTGATGCAAGGAGGAAGGCCTATTTGCTACCATTTTGAAGTATTTCATGTGACAGTTCTTAACTACCTTACCTACAATAAGGAGCTCTATGCCATGGTACAAGATGTAACAAAGTGGAAGCACTATCTGATGGGGAAGGAGACAATAATCCACATAGCTCACTAGCAATTATAGTACTTGCAGGTCTAGAATAAGCTACAGTAGACCAAGCGCTACAAGTGGATGGGGTTTTTACAAAAATTTCATTTGGTGATTAAGTATAAGAAGGGTAGCATAAACAAGTTGTTTGATATGCTTTCAAGTCTTCCCACATCAAATATTACAGCTTTGGGGACTCTTACACAAATGGAGCCATTCACCCATGATGCATACATAGAGGCATATTCAAAAGAGTAGGACTTCAAGGAGGTGTGTCAGCAGTTGCACAGTGAAAGTTATGTGCACGATGGTGGCAACACCATTGACTACCATCTCCAGGATGGGTTACTCTACAAGGTGGATAAGCTATGTGTTTGTAAAGGTGAGCATTTGTAGCTGATTAGAGAGGCTCACACCTCCAAGGTTGCAAGGCACTTTGGTGTACGGAAGATCATGGATAACTTGTAGAGGTATGTGTATTGGCCCAAGATGTAAGAATAGGTAACTAGGTTCATAAGAGGATATATGCTTTGTTGTACTAGCAAGCCTAGCAATAGGAAACAAGGTCTATATCATCCTTTACTTGTACCTCCTTGTCCTTGGTAAAGAATTTCCATGGACTTTGTGAGAGTTTTAACAACAACGAGGAAGGGACATGAATACCTATTCATTGTAGTTGACATGTTTAGCAAGGTGTGTGTTTTCATGCCCTGTAAAAAGACCATCAGTGGAGAATAAGCAACAAACTTGTTCTTTGGACAGGTCTGGGTAAATTTTGGGATACCAAGGAGCATCATATCAGATAGGGATACAAAAATTCTCATTGCATTCTGGACTACATTGTGTGAGAAGATGGACATGAAGTTGAATAGATCAACAAGATTTCATCCACAGATAGATGGGCATACAAAAGTAGTCAACAGAACATTGTTGCAGTGTCTAAGGGGTTACAACCAAAAGCATCCAAAGGCCTAGGATGAAAATATGGTATATCTACAACATTCTTATAATAGAATAGTCCACACTTCTACAGGAAAGTCCACATTTGAAACTTGTTTTGGATATTTTCCACCTTCACCTTTGGATATTGCATATGGGTAGGAAGGAGGAGCGAAGGAATAACTTACAAGAGATGCTTTGAGGGCTAAAAAATTTACAGTTAAGATAAGGAAGATCTATCTACAAGTACATGAAACACTACAGAAGTTGCACGTGAAGTATAAGGAAAGACATAATTAGCACAGAACAAAGAAATCATTCAAGGTGGGAGGCAAAGTATGGTTACAGTTGAATAGGAGAGGTTGCAAGGGCCTAGTAAGAAAACCAATGCTTTAAGGTATGGTCCCTTTGAGATATTAGAAAATGTGGGTGATAATGCCTATTGAGTCACTTTACCACCATATATGCACATTTACTCAGTTGTAAATGTAGAGAATTTGAAACTCTATGAGCCTTCCATGCTAGATCAAGAAGAGGAATAGGTCCTACCCTATATGGAGGATTTGGTAGTAGATGATCAAGCAAATTTTACAGAAGATACAATTTGGTAGAAGAGGTCTAGAACTACAAGACAAGGGAAACAAGACATTTGGTAGATTGGGTTGAAGGGACAACTTCCAGACACAGCTAAATGGTACACTAGAGAGAAGGTGAGGAAACATTTCCTCACCTCATTTAGTAAGACATTTTGGGGGCCAAAAGCCTCCCAAAATGAGGAGGTGTGATCCGCATTAGATCATTATATTTTTTTTCATCCATCTCGATGAATTTGGAGTGGAAAAAGTGGAGGAATCAACTCACGAGACTATTCTTACTAGTGGGACCCAATTTGGTAAAATGGGGTCTAAAACCTTCTGGAAGCATTTTGAGGCATCAAACAACATTGTTTGGCAAGTAAAAATTTTCCAACTAAGTGAGACGCCTTCTCATGCTATTCTGCACACATAGATATTTCTAATAGCACAAGAATCGTGTCAATCAGAGTTGGTATGCAAACATTATGCCACTCAGAAGTCAACCTTCTTGTTTTCATACCTATAGTTTGGGAGGATGCCACATCTGCCACCATTATTCATGGAAAAAGGACTAGCCACATGTTTGTGGTGTAAAATACTCTAGAAGAGTCTATTATTTAATTGTAGTTAAGATTTGGTGTAGTCAAACTTAACCACTAGTAGACTATCGGGTTGTGTTATAACCAGGCCACTAGGAGGAAGATGCATTCCATTCTTTCAGGAGAATTTTGTTCCATAGCTGAGAAAAGATATCCAGGAGAGGTAGGAGGTAGAGAACGAAGAGAGGATCTATGCATTGTAGTAGCCATTGGGCCAGAAGCATTACTTCTTTGTATCTGGAGCCATATTTCTAGACAAAGAAAGAGACCAAAGCAACCCCACCTTCCAGTTGGGTTTTCTCCTGAAAGGGTTTCCGAGAGAGAATATCTTGTGTATTATGTGTGTGTGTGAGCTTATTTTTTCATTCTCTACTTTTCTTCTTGATTTAATTTTACATGCATGCTATAGTTATAGTTAATTTTACAAATCTAGAAATTAAATAAAATTGTAACAGTTTAGAATCTCATATTTAAATATAATATTATCAGATCTATTGTGAGGAGATGTACAGTGGAATATATCCATGGAAGTTTATGGATCATTTATCCCAGCTGGCCGATTACTTGGGTGGATGTGGGAGGAGGTCGTTACCAACATAAATTCATTTGGTGGACTAGACATAGATAAAAATTACAATATTCTAATAGTAAACAACATAAAACAATAGATTTTGGTGGTGTGATCAAGATGGATTCTATATATGGACACATGGTATATGCAATGAGCCAATGTGGGGATTTTTATTCACGCTGGTGCAACTGTAAGTATTACCTTTCCTGAAATTCTAGGCACTATTTAGAGCTAAAGAAATACCACATGCACAATGGAGAAACCATCTAATTATTTTAAGATAGCCCGTGTCACTGAAATAGACATCCATTCATACAATTTGATCCACTCGGACATGATACCTAGTTCCCATGCATATCCTTGTCTTATCCAACAATCCCTGTGATATTGATCCTTATGGATGCAAGATAGGTAATATCCCTTTCCATATCTCACTACAAAACAAGAGTAGTGATAGGGGTTTTTGATCTTTGTCAAAATGTCTTAATGTCGATTGAAATAAATAACCCTTTCAAAGTTTTTGTTATTTGTTAAATATTTTCAATTATTGATTTAAATGAGAGAGTCTTCATTCCTATGATCATAATTGCTTCGTTAATACTTGACCAAAATAGATGTGGTTACTAAAATCCAACATAAGATGTTAAGATAATCTTTCAACATTATGATCAATACACTAATTATTATATGCACACCAATTCTAAGTATAAACATATGTATATATTCATTGAGTCTCACAACTGCTACCTGTTAATTATTCTTTAACATCACTTAATTCTAACCAAAGGAAATAAGTAAAGATATTAACAAGAGTGTATATATACCTATGAATATGTAAGTAGTAAAGGATATATATAATGATCATAGATGAAAATATAAATAGGAATCAAGAAAAAGGAATGGTACAGTGAACAAAAATATTGCCAAATTTGTGACATCATCTCTCCCTAAGAAATTCAATTGCATGTCCCCATGAAACCTATTTTTATTCAAGAATATTGGATTTTAGGTCACCCCAATTATAGGCAAGGTAGTTAAATCCCCTTGGTTTATAATATCCCAATTTTTTATCCATCTTTGTCTGTTTCAATCTATGTTCCTCCTCATCCCATTGAATGGGGTCTCTGTAGAATCTTGTGGGGCACCAATGTAGGGGTTAGTTAAAGATGATTGATGCCCAAAATGATCCATGATTAAGCAATTATTAAGTGTATAACATTTCCCAATTAAGAATAAGGCCAATGTAGGGGTGCCCCATGGAATTTATATCATGTAGGAATGGGAGCCACCCCTCCCAAATGTCATGTGCCACAAAAAAGGATTCTAATGAATAATTATGTGACAACTCATGATACTTTTTGATATCATACATTGGTTATGTATAATAGTGGCTGAGTCATTAGGATCCTCTATTAGTCCTAATAAATCGTTGGCAACAAGTCTATAAAGTGGATCTTCATATCACAACATCAACCTAGCTTCTTTTTATGTAGAAGCATAAAAATTAGAGACCTTATTTTTTGAAAAAAACAGTGACATGGTATATAAATGAACTTAACTATATATCCCAAACAAAATGGTTATGATTCCATTGGGAGTTATCCTACAAGACAAAGTTAAACAAATACAATTCATAGAGTAAATTTTGGTTGGTTGTGTTCGAGTTATGATATACTTCAATAAAAGTTTGTGGCTTAGTAATATTATAAGGTTGGTAATCCTTAAGCTTCCTAAGTTGAAAGGTAGTCCATAAGTCATGTTGATATATGGGGTATACTCTAGAGAGTACTCGACAAGTAGAGGCTTCCATACCAATTTCACATGTTATTTTTCTAAGCCTTAGTTCTCTTTGGTAAAGATCCTTCCATTTAGTAATCTGAGTTTGCAATTTCTTTTCCGAGTTAAGTACATGGAAAGCCACCTTTTCTTTAATTTTTCTATGATTTGTCGATGAATCTCATTTTTTATTATATCCAAGTCAAAGAGATTGTATTTGGTCTAAAATTGAGGCATATCTAGCTTAAACTATAGGAATGCATAAGTATTTGTAAGAATATCGTCTAATATAATATTTATGATTTGTTCAACTTCATTTACACATCCTTATGAGAGTGTTTTGGCCCTAGACTCAAGGTCTTCTTAGTTCTCAATGGTGCCAAATAGGACCTCTTAATTTGTCAAGTTTAATCTTGCTTCAACACAACTTGGATTTGAGTTCTCATTCCTGAACAATCAACCTTTTATTGTGCTTAATGAGAAACTCATAGCTCAGGATGAAAAATTGATTTTTTTTTGGAGCCAAGGTATTACCTTTGCTCCTCGTAGCCTTCTTGAGCTTCGAATTTTTGGTCTTAATTGTGAAAGTCAACAACATATCTTCCAAAATGATTTTTGTAGCATCTTCTATGTGGGATGCAGCTGCTGCAACTATTTCTTCACCTCGCTTCTATAATAGAATTCTTGTATAGCCCAATATTTGGCAGTGGGTAGTCTTGCAATAGTTGGATCTCATGCTCCACTTCTCTCTTACGGGGTAGCCCTTTAGGCTCTCAGAACATGTCCTTGTATGCTTGTGACAACTCCTCTAATTGTTGCTTTTCTTCCTTAGTAAACCCCTCTATGGATGCTTTGCCTCTTATTGACTCCTATACAGACTGATTTTCTCTTAAAAATAATAAAACATAATTCTTACTAGAACTGATCAACTTTTTGGCTTGGTTGGCACTTATGAGTGAAATTTTCGACTTTCCTTTGTGCGTGTTCATGAGGAACGATTTTCCATCTTTGATGGGCTAGTACTGGTTAGCTCTCTTCATTAATATTGCATCATGCATGTACATCTATGGACTCCCAAACACGACTCCACATACATAAAGGGGAACCAAATCCAGATCTACTTCATCAATAAAATAAACACTGATAACAAATCTTATTTTACACTGTTTTCTTACCTTCAGCTTTGCATGCTTGTGTACCCATCCCAATGGATATGGGTTTGGATGATCATGAATTTTCAGCCCCAACTTCTTGGCCAAATCTACTAAAATGAGATTTATCTACGATCCTGAGTCAAAGAAAGCATCAATATTTATCATCTTGACCTGTATCTTTACATGGCATAGTTTAGTCACTTATTTCTCTTCATGTTGTTGAAGGCTACTCAAATTCACCTCCTTCTGCACTAACATACAAACAATCTTCTCATCCATGTTTGAGCTGCTTTCCACTTGGTTTCTTGAATCAGTGACCATGAGATTCTTCTTCTTATTATCTTTCTTATTGTTCTTCAAGTTTAGCTCTGGATGAAAATTCCAACACTTCTCCACTGTATGGGCATCAATGTTGTAGTGGTTGGAGTGGTTGCTAGGATCTTTGTACTGATGTGCTATGGCAACCATACTTTTATCTTTTGCCCTCTTTTGCTTCTTCTTCCCATATTTAGAAGCATCTTGTTGGTCCTTTTGGTTTGATCCACTTGATTGTCCTCTTTTTAGGCTTATGTTCTCCAAGCACTGTGCTTGTACACAAGTCTCGTCCACCATTTTGGGCTTGAACAACATCAGTTGCACACACAGATGGAGTGCAGACCCCCAAAATACTTGAGGAGTACATCTGGGTTCTTTGGAGAGATACCCAACATTGTAGCCATCTTTCTAAATTTTGTGGTGTACTCTTGCATCCTTTGACCTAGCTTTTGCTTGAAGTAATGGCACTAGATCCACTGGTCTTCCACATACCCAATGGGATAAAAATGTGAATTAATGAGGGTTTTGAAATCCTCCCACTTAGTCACTGGAGGTTCTCCCTCCAACCTCAGGGTTTCTGTGTGGCTCTCCCACCAAGTCAGTGTATGACCCTCCTATTTCAGACGCGTGAATGGGATCTTCTTTTCTTGATCTGATGGACATAGAAATAGAATTCTCGTTGTTACAACCAGTTGTTCAGCTTCAGAGCATCGATGTCACTATGGTATGGCTTGATATCGATTTTCGCTTCCACTTTAAATAGGGATTGGTTCATGACACTCGAACTGGGTTGATATTTTCCAGGTTCTTTCTTTGGTTGGTTGTCTGCATCTTCCTAATCTCTGAATCCACCTTATGATTTGTCCTCTGCTTTTGAACCCCCTTCTTCTCCAAATATCCCCACATTGCTTAGGCCACCATGAGGAGGTTTAAATTGCATTTTATATATGTCACTTATTCTTCAAGCCATGAAATCCTCACCTCTGTAGGATCATGAGGTTTGTTTACATATTCGTCGCCCATGATTAGGGTTTTACGATTTTGGGCCCCTGTTATGTGGAATTTTGCATCTACGGATAAACACAATTTCTCTAGGTGGGTAGTTACACCTAGAACAATAGATTTAAAGTGTTTAACCTTTTTATATAGAAGATAAATAAGACAAGAGACCTACTTGTTATATTTTTCTTTCCCTTTGTCTCTTTTGTATGGCTCCTATCACTCCTTCTTGAACTTAATCCACTCGATAAGTACCTGCAATCATAAGCAAAGGACAAAAACCAATCAAAGCAAGAGATATATCTACTATAAGCAAATGGAATTGAAATCATTTACACATATGATCATCATACATAAAGATAATAATATGGGAAAAGGTGTAAACATCTTTATCAAGTAGAAGGAAGAGTTACAACCATGAATTATGATGCAATGTCACTCCTCCAGCCTGGGTTCCAACCAACATCACATCAAAAGCACAACACTCTCGCAGCATAACAATACTTTCTTACAATATGAAACCTCACAACAACAATATCTCATTACAAATTCTCAAAGTCTAGTCCCTAATCACTTAGATGAGTGCTCAATTTATAGGAAAATGGAGGAGGTTTGGTCATAAATGATGGTACTGAATGGCCTTCCAAACTTAGAGTTAGTTTCCATGGAGAAAGGGATGCGAGTATAGGAGGTTACTTAACTCATTCCATATCCAATTTCGATCTCATAGCAGATGGTAAGTGTGGAAATATTCTAGAAAGATCCAGAAGATAAGAATATTCTGAGAAACCTATGTATATTTCTCTCAATCTCACCCAATGCAGGTCAAAGTGGGCATTAGTGTTCTAAAATGCACCCTAACATGGGCTTACCTGCACTGATTTGCACTTACCCCTGACCAAGAATACGTTGGTCCCTCAAGGAGGCATTTCTGAAGGGCTTCATGCCACGAAACTCTCACGAAAGGAGCCATTCAAAGTGATGACTTGTCTAGGGCATGTAGCAACTAAATTAGGGTTTGATGAGCCCCAGTAGTATTGATATGAATTATGGGAGTGATGTGCCCAAATGGATCTGTAACAGCTACCCCCTAAAGCATGAATTCGAAAATGATAATGTCGAGTGATATGCTTTATGATGTGATGAGGAGGTTCCGAAGTGGATGGTGACCTGCATCAATTACAATAAAAATATCATGATATTTTGATTTTCCTCATGAGATGTTGAGGGAATTCATACCCATGCTCAGCATATAAACTTTCATTACATGTACATAAATAGTCGTCTATAGATATAGACCCATGATGGGATGACCATTAGTGTAAAGGCATTTGTATGGATGATTTGGTACTTTCTTGAAATCACAAATTGGATGGATGAAACTATATCTGGGGTATTCTATCTCGTTTAATAATGTTAGGGTCCCACCCTAACCCCCTTATCTATGTAATGGGACCAAGTCATAGTCAAGAGTCAATAAATCCCATATTAATAATTGTAAGTGGTTAATCTGCAATTAATAATGGAACCACAGTTAGTTGCAAATCGGTCGTAGTATTAGATAGATGGTATTAGTAATACCACGGTATTGGCCCGTGGTATTGCATGTATGAGTCATATATAAAGGATAGAGACTCCCTGCGAGGAGCATCGTGTCTTATTTTGTAATCGAGCTCTGCTCTATTGGAGGTTGCCCCCTCGAAGAGGCAAGTGAACATTACTCTCTGAATAATAAAATCATTGCTATTCTATGTTCTGGGTATCTTTTCTTCGCATATTCTATGTTCGGGGTATCTTTTCTTCGCATATTCTGCATTTGGGTATCATGTGCAGGTTAAGAGCATAACAAGTGGTATCATAGCACTTTCCAGGGCCGATGGGATCTCCATTTCATAACAAAAGTTTTGTTGGCTAGGGACATGTTCTGGCGTCTTTAAACCACGAGATCTGTTGTTGAGCGCATAAATCTGCGGATTTGGGGAGGCATGCACGCAGGAAATATAAGAGGTGGTCACGTCTGTTGGACTCCCTTGTAACCCTTGTGGGTACCCCTTCGAGTAGTAGCGCATTAGACAGAATCGTGCACGGACTCTCTTCCACATACCCTCTGGGTATATCGGAAGCCCCCTAGGCTCTTTTGAAACCTTGCCATAGATAAACCGTCAGTCGTCTCGCGGCTACAGTACACCAAGAACAGCACTCGGAGAGATTACTCGCCCGTACGATAGGGTAGTCGGGTTGTACTGCTAAGGGTGCGGTCGAGCCTCCTTAGTTAGAGCCCTGAAACATTGGGCTGAGTACTACTGCCAGACCCTTATGTATATTGCGATCTGTAGCACCTGACACTCCTCAAGACCCTAGTTCCCTTTTCTATCATCATCTCTTCTAGATCCACTTGTGCAAAGGAGTGCAGTAGCAGCAGACATCGGTCCCAATCAGCCATTCCGATCTATTAGATCCATCAGATCCGTAGAAGCATTCAGTTCTGCCACACAGCGCTATTAGATCCGCCATTCAGATCTCTCAAATCCACTAGATTAGAGTCGTTGTGAAGGGTTCCTATACCGGGGTATAATTTTCGCAGGACTTTTGGCCGCATTGACATTTTCAGAATTTGGCCACTGCAGTATTGATAAGGGAGGAGTAAAACTCCGTTAGGAGTTTTCAGAAAAAAAAAGGGCTGAGATCTTTCAGGGTGCTTAATGGTGATCTAGCCCATCAGAATCAGGATGACGAGCTGAGCAAGGTGGTACCATTCACTTTTTAGTGAATTTTCTTTTTAGGCGGTCCCACTTTTAAAAAAATCCTGTTTGTGTATGGTAGCAACTAGAGCTCAAGCGATGGCCAATGAAAGGATGGACAAACTTGAAGAATCAGTGCATCACCTTGGCATTCAGGTTACCAGACTACTTGGCATAGTCGAAAACATAGTCCCGAAGGGCAAGGAGAACGCCCACGAGGAGGAGTTTAATGGCTAGGAACACAATGAGGGTGAGTCTAGCCACTCTCCTCACATCTGGCACGCCCACCCATAACCCAGTCAGCGACCTCCCAAGTTGGATATGCATAAATTTGACAGTTCTCACCCGTCGGCATGGATAGCACAAATGGAGCAATATTTCAAACTAAATCGTATCTACGATGATGAGACTCAGCTTATGTTGGGGAGCATGTACCTGGACAATGAAAGGTGGCAATGGTGGGAATGGCAGCAACGTTGCACTGGAACTTCTAGGACTTGGCCCAAATTCACCAAAGCTCTTCAAGACCGCTTTGACCAGAAATCATCTTTTTTGGGTCGTCTTACTAAGCTCCGACAGACTAGTACAGTGGGTGAATATATTACAGCTTTTGAAGCCTTAGCCTTTCGTACTTGGGGTCTCTCAGATGGGTTCTACACGTAATGTTTTATCAGCGGTGTTAAAGAAGCTATCAAAGCCCAAGTCCTACTGCACCACCCTCCCACATAGACGGAGGCTTGCAAGGTAGCTCGTAACATTGAAAGTGCATTAGCAGCCCAATATAGTCGCCCAAATTTCTCCGCTAAAGGTCGCCCCCCACAGGCGCACAACACGACTCAAGCAGTTAAAGTCCAAAAGGTGTCACCTGCGGAGATGGCCGAAAGGAGAAAGCAAGGCCTATGTTACTACTGTGATGAAAAATACTCCCCAGGGCATAAATGCAAGGAGCCCAATTTTTTTCAAATTGATGCCACTGACTACAGCTCAACAGAGGAAGAGCCACCACTGGAGGAAAATGAGCAACTTGAAGAAGACGACCAACAAGACAATGTCTCTGATGAACCAGTCATTTCGTTGCATGCTTTGGCAGGGATTTCTTCCCCTCAAACTCTCAAAATCAGAGGTTTTATTAAACATCGCCCAGTAGTAGTCTTGATTGATAGTCGAAGTACACATAATTTCATCCATCAAAAAGTCGCAGAAGCAGTACATTGTTTTGTATAAGTAGTTTCTAACTTCCAAGTTCAAATTGCGGATGGAGGCACAATGAAATGTGAAGACCGCTCTGAAAATGTCAAACTTCAAATGGGGGATTATCAGTTGAGAACCCACATGTCTGCCATACACATGGGGAGTTGCGATATTGTCCTTGGAGGTGACTGGCTCCGCACTCTTGGGCCAATCACAATGGATTTCCAGGAGTTATATATGAGTTTTAAGCAGAACAACTACACACATATCCTCCGTGGACTTCAGGCGGGAGCCCCCTCTATCATCAGCTCGCATAGGATGGAGAAATTGTTAAGAAAGGGCAATCATGGAGTTGTAGCTCAATTTAATGCCATCCAGGTAGTCGAAACCAAGCCGCCGCCAATTCATCCTGAGATGCAACAGATTTTAAATAACCATCTGCCGGTGTTTGACAGCCTCAAGGGCTTCCCCCTCGCGAGGGGAACATATCATGGCATCACCTTGGTTCCAGGGCCCAACCCCCAAATGTGCGCCATACAGATATCCGTTCACCCAA
>APFE031367490.1:226342-248098 GCA_000404065.3 Pinus taeda
TTGCATGTATGAGTCATATATAAAGGATAGAGACTCCCTGCAAGGAGCATCGTGTCTTATTTTGTAATCGAGCTCTGCTCTATTGGGGGTTTCCCCCTCGAAGAGGCAAGTGAACATTACTCTCTGAATAATAAAATCATTGCTATTCTGTGTTCTGGGTATCTTTTCTTCACATATTCTGTGTTCTGGGTATCGTTTCTTCGCATATTCTGTATTTGGGTATCATGTGCAGGTTAAGAGCATAACAAATAATTCGCTTAAGTACGAGTCTAACCAAGTGAATATGTGATCGGATGTTGAACATGGGAAGACACTGCCTGATTACTGGCCAATGATGTAAGTCATTAACGGACGTGAGAGAAATCACCGATAATGATAATGATCCTCAAGGTACTGCATTACATTCTGAATGGTTTGAATGGATGTTTTGATGTCGGACACCATACAAAGTATTTCGATCAAAGGCCAATGATGTCAAACTATCATCGAAAGCAAGAAACCTTCCATTGATGTATGTAAGCCTCAAGGTACTAGAAGGGTGTTTGTAAGTCAACTTCTTGGATAATGTGTTGATTTCAACAAGAAGCAACTCGTCGCAGGAGGGCCTTGATGTATCCCACATGAACGACACAAAACAAGAGTAATGATTTTTGGAGACAGAATGTGACTAATGACACAAGGTTGAGGAATGGCAGTCATGGAAATGAAGGTTTATGAGTATTGCAAAGGATCAATTTAACTGAATGACTTCTCTTGAACATGTCGGTGACACTAAATCAATTGGAAGCATTGATTGGTTGTACTATTCAACAACCCACCATTTATTAATGATAGTAATTAATATTACATTAATAAATGGGGACCCTTTCAAAAAGAAATCTATTGAAAAAAACAAAACTTAGCATTTAGGCATTTCTCTTATTTTTGGAATAAATCAAAGATATCAATCAACCACCCCCCCCCCCTTTTTAAGAAAAATACTAAATTCTTACCTACCCACATATAGCTTGATGAAGTACCACCAAAAGACCTTTCTAACCCTCCAAAATCAAGTAAAATGATTAAATAAGGACTCCATGCTCGAAACTATCATAAATCTGACATGAACTAAGTCCTTAAGCTTTTTATGCTTAGTTTCGCATCGCATGTTGCCATTTATAAAGGACCTACCTTAAAAAGGTTATTTCGAAACATGCGATATGCGAAGTGGTGATGGCATTATAACCTTTATTGCATTGAATTTCAGACATTCAAATGGACACCACAAACTTACCACCAGCGAACATTGTGAAATGTGATGAAGACCTTGACCCATTCCTTAAATATATCATAAGCAAATGTTTTAGGTCTGCCACTCATTAAAAAGGGCCTTTTACATAGATAAACCAGGAAAGTAGCTACGTTTTGAAACGATTAACAAGCGGCTCACATCTCGCAAAAACATAGCAGGAGGTAAGAAAGGTGAAAGGGGATAATGTGATATTGCGGTCTGCGATATTGCTTCACAAATCGCACAATCACTATCATCACGGTTCAAAGGCTCACCATCCTAGAAGCATTCTTCTTGGTTTATGATGCAGACACTTATGATCATTAAAGCTAAGGGATAATGAAGCATTAGTGGGCATTTAGTAAGAGGTAACTACATTTATGTCTGAAAATCCATTTAGTGTGATACGATATCTTCTTACGTGCGTTTGAATAAAACTCCTTTTATCACCTTTACAAGTTATTTGCATTATTTTGTTTTATGTTCATTACCATCTTTGCGTATCTGATAGCTGTTTTTCTTGACTTTCAGGGAAAATCCATAGAGAAAATCGTTGAGAACAGTGGTGAAGAAAGGCAAGGTAATCGTCTTTGAGAAGTCAGAAATGACTCCTCTGTTTACGGATACAACATGTAACAAAAAGGGAGGAACCTCTACATGGGAGAACATGTATAATATATTGGAGGAAGAGCAGCCAAGGATTCTAGAAACGAAGACTGCAGTTGATCGATGTGATTCCATAGACACTTCCATGTTAGAGGTGACATGCTCATTTTTACACTACATAGCTGCGCGCCCGAAGATAATCCCTTATATCGACATGGTTAAATGGGTTATTGATGAAGCCAACATCTCAAATAGATAATTCAAGACAAGAAGCCAAGAGGTTATGGGATCTTTTAGCCCAAACAACCTACAGCTTATGTACCACCTACCAGAGCCACAAGTCATCTACAACAGGAAGTTCATTGGGAAGTTTTCGAAAGAGAACAACGACCCAACAGACTACACCCAGACCTAGTAAAATAATGAGGAAAAAATCAAGAAATACAAAAACAGTATGTACACTTCTTCATCTATTTTTCCCCCTCATAGTTTTGTAGTGGACATGTTATGTAGACTATTTGGCAGACCCGATAGTACTAAGTTCTCCCTAGAGTGGTTGCCACTAATAGATGCAGTTGTTAATGAAACTGTAATGAATTGGGCACAAATTTTGTCCGACAAATTAGCAAAAACAATTATCGGGTATAGAAGGAAACAAATTGTTGCTTCAAGGGTTTACCCTCCATTTTTTATGACCACCTATGTAATGGATGCAATTTGTTTTAGTTTGAAATTCCCTATCATGGGATGGAAATGGACTGTTCAAAATCCACTTACCATTCACATATACCATAAGGACATGTGGGAATCCAACTTCCAACCACAGTTTTTGAAGATTTGTCCTAGAATTATGCTCCCTATTCACAAGTGGCTTTATAATCGAGATGCCCCCAGGTTTTCCCAAGAAGCTGAAGTAGATACCCTCTCGGTGTCCAGATGGTTTGGGGAGGAAACATTTACATATATCAAGGTTTATGGAAGCATCACCCCCCCTGGTGTCCTCCCATACTATGTTCCAGACAAATTGATGGCTAGAGAGATAACCTATGAAACAACTAGTGAGGGAGGGATGAGCAAGACATTAAAGGAATAAAAAAAGGCCATCTGGTCTACATTCCTTTTATACTGTGAAGCATTTGTGTTACATGACCTAAGGCATGCATTTAGAGAAGCATATAACGTGTTATCTCTGTGGTTCCCTAAATTCCCTAGAAGGAAATATGACCCGTTCAACACTGTCGAAAATTTCACCACTTTGGTGATAATAAAATTATTCAGTAATGAGGAAGATGCATTTGATGACATATTTTGTAGAAAGACATCTTCACAGAGGTGAAGCATATGGCACAATTACTTTTTGACCGTGAATATCTAGAAAACGTTTACAGTTACAGAGGAAGGAGGTTAACAAAGGTACCATTGGACCAATTATTCATTGAACCAATAAGGGAGCCTACTCCCAGTGTGACTGTAGAAGGTGGCTCCAAAGAAAATTCTAAGACCGATTTTGGTGAAAAATCCCAAGAGAAATCTACCAAGGAATCACAAAAGTCATCACAAAATGGGAAAAGTAGAAGCATGGAGTCGGTAAGTGATGCAACCCAATATACACAGAAGATATCTAAAGAAACTTCAGTTAGTAAGCAGGTTGAAATCCATGCCACCTCCACACAGCTAAAAAAACCCCTGGTAATTGATTTAGAGGAAGAGTGGGACAATTTTAATAAAAGTCTCAACATAGAGGAACAAATGCTAGAGTTGCAAATTCCATAACAAAAGACAACTCAAGAAATTACAATAGAAGAGATTGTCAATATAGAAGAGGTAGAAAACATCCCTGTTACCCCCACCTCTAAAATAGTTTTGATAGTTGAAGAAATTCCCCCTCTATATGTTTTTTATAGCCGACAACATAAGGCCATGGTGAAAAGACAAATAAAGAAAAGGAATTTGGACTCTATAGCTTCTACTACCCTTGAAAATGAACCAACGGATGTTCTCTGGAAATACTCACCCATTGACCCATCTGCCAATCTTACTAGACTCTCATAGTTTGCGGGTGCTTATGCTACAACGACCATGGACAAAAGAACACAAGCATAAATGTTTCATAGAGAAAAAGAATATAAAATAATGTTGCTTGAGCAACACTTACAACAAGAAAATTCTAAGCAATAAGCAGAGATACAATTAGCTAAGCTACAACAGGAATTTGAGCAGATGCAAATATAACATTGAACCAACTTAGCTAACAAGGAAACACAAATATAGGAAATAACTGATCTATAGAAAGATGATCCAAAAATTGATCAGTTTTCTACTGAAGCACTTGGTCTTAACTCTCAGCTGATGCACCAGAAAGAATTATTGTGCTAGAAGATTTCGCAATGGACACCTTATTGCAAAACAAGCAACAAATTAACAAGTCAAGTGGTGGAGATGAGACTTGAATATGATGAGATATTTCAAAATGTCTCTGATTTTATCACCTGGAAGAATATAGAAGAGGGGAGAAAAGCCAACTTTCCTAAACTAGAAGAGTCGAATAAAGAAGTCCTATTTGCGAGATGGGTTTCTCGGTTTAAAGAAGCAGAAAAGGCAACAATATATGCGACAATAGCAACAAACAGTGTTATAAAAAATATCAATAAAAATTTACATAGTGCTAACCTTATGGCAGAGTCCATTCTAGGTTTCCTTCCTAATGCGAAATAGCTGGAACTATAGTGGAAATAGGGAACAGAAGAAAAAGCAAAAGTGATAAGGAAAACGACGAGGTTAAACTGGGAAGCATATTGGCAACATTTGGTAAAACCTCACAGCCAATGAATGACCCTGCAATGCTTGACCACTTCTACGGAGAAAATGGCACCAACACTGACTGATGTTGTATTCCTTGGATAGTTCAAAGATGAAGTCAGCCAACCAACACAGCTCAAGCCTATGATGGACATTTTCAATCTGAAGAATCAAATGAAGAATATCTAATCACCATGTTTATTTCTATTTTGATTTTATTTTTGCATAATTTGAGGTAGGTCGTTTAAACCTCCTCAAATATTTTTGTAATAGTATATTTTTAGTTTTATAGTTTAAGTATTTAAATCCCTCTCATGCATTTAGAGAGGGGTCTAGAAATTTTAACAGAAATAGTATTCGAAACATGCACTTCTCTCCATTTGATGAAGTTATAGTGAAATTAATGGAACATGATTTATTTTTATCTGATATCGCATCTTCTAATGAAATTGCACTTTTGTACTCTCAGATGGTGTTGAATTTACTGAGGATAGATCAATATTGCTAAAACACATGAGTAGGACATATTATAAATGGTACTTTTATCTCGTAATCCTTTTCACTTATGTATTAAGCAATGAATTCTTTTTGAATTGTTTATGTATGAAAGTCTAAATCTTGATTGCCATTATTGCACTTTTGTATGATGATGATCTATATTTTATGCTGAATATATGAATAATTCTTTATGCAATATATCTTTCACAATCGTTTCGGCTAAATTTTTATACGAAACAATTATTGTTAAAACGAATTCATTTCTCATCGCAATTGAATGATCTTTACTATCAATTGCTTTCAGACATTATTGTAGATCACATACATCAATTTAATCCTGGGTATAGTTATAATTAGATAATGTTTAAATTAGGATAAAATGTATGTCATTGTTAATTTAGATTAGATTACTTTTAGCTAAGACATTATTTCAAAACATCACATATCACCCCATTAGCACAATCATTAAATAGATTGGGAAACTAGTCCCATGTTGAAGAAATGCTTTTCGAGGCTTCAACATGACTCAAAACCAAAGTAATGGATGGTGTGATAGGTCAAGGTATGATGACCATCAAGAAGATAACCCAACCTATGTAGTCACAGTGATGAAGTGAAAGTATCATGTTCAAGAGTGACATGGTACCATAGATTGGTTTACCCCTTTTCCCATTTTCCCCAATCATTGCTGACCAGTAGCTCTTTATTTTTATCAAGCTTGAGGAGGATAACATATGCTTGTTGTATAATTCCACCCTTTAGGTGAATCCTTTGCTATGTGATGTTTTAACAAGTCTAGAGAAGGTGAAACTCGATCTTTTCATGATGGAAAAGTTTGTCGCTATATGATGCTTTAACGATTTTAACGACAATCATAACTCAATCCTTTTCATGTTTAGAGAGTTTGAAAAGGGACAAAAAGGAAACTCCACAAGTTTTTTTTCGTAAATTTCTCTCTCAAGTCCGAAAAACCATAAAATAATACAACAGAGAACCTATTGACCATGTTCGATCAACGCATTCCTTTTTCGTAAATAATCTATCTTAGTCCAAAAAAGGGTTAAAATTATATTGAGTAGATGTCATTTCCAATCCGTTAACGAGCTGAAAAGCACAAGCACTAAAAAAAGTTTTCATATTTCGAGATTTTGAAAATAGTTTAAGGAGGACTCCAAGGAGGTTCCTTTTTTGATGTTTAATAGAGCTCAAAAAAGAGATAAAAGTATGCTATGTGGTCAAAGTACAATTCACGATCGTGCACGTGAAATTATGTAAGTTAGCTATAAATCTATTCAAAGAAACACTAAACAGATTAAACATACTTGTTTCATTGGTAAAAATAGGTAAATACTAAATTTCACTCATTAAATGATCATGAAATAAACATAAGAGAAGAATTTAACATGTTATTTTCACCATTTGATATTTACCATTCAATTTGTGCTCTGACCCCATTTTTTACCTTGATCTTCAGCAACTGATTGTGGGAGATTCTGTGGATCATTTCTCGTGCCGTCTAGACCAGGCACGAGATCTACCCCTCCTCTTTCTTTTCATGTCATTATTTTATAATTTCATGCAAGTTTTTAAGGTTTTTAGGGCCCCTGGGTTTATAATATTTCACCTTGGGATCAGCGCAGCTTTCCATGTCAAAAACTATGCTCGGGAACACCTAGACAGAAGGGTAGCTGCACTGCAGCACACTATCTCCTTGCCTTGGTTGTGCTGGGTGAGTTTCAAAAACTTGTTTCACCTATTTGGCCCAAAATTTCTTTAGTTTTTAGCATGAAATGGATCCCAACTAAGCTTATGGTTTGATTTCAGGCTTTCATTAGATCACAATGTCTATTACTTGGTGAGAAAGAGAGCATGAAGAACAATACATGGTTTGATCCAGATTTACAAGGGAACACAACAAATTACAGAGATAACCATAAAAAAAAAGATGCAGTGGAAATAATACTTCATTTCATTAATGTAAAATATTGAAATATTCTTACAAACAGAAATGGAAATAAACCAGCTAGGGCAATGGTAGCTTATCTCTGAGAAGGGATGTGGTGGCTACATGCCTCTGAACTATGTTACAATGAGGCTCAGAGGCCTATTTTTTGTTGAGAAACAATGGAAAACCCTTAACATCCCAAAACCTAACTCTGGAAGATGAAACGCCAAATTGTGGGCCCTGTTTTGGGTATGCTGCTACATCAAATTCCTGGGGTCATAACTTTGGCACCCGATCTTTGTTTGACACGTATAATAGCTCGTTAGAAAGACATATCTGAGTAGTACAAATTTTGAAACAGACACATCAGTCCATGGACCCACGTTGCTCCCATATCTTCCAAAAAACATCATTTAGTGCCTAAAAATGACTCCAGAAGTTCAGGACCCGAAAAATGCTAAAAATAGTCAATTGTGCTACAATTACGAAAAAATGAAAAACTGAAAGAGACAGTTGTGGGGGTCCAAGTGGGATAGGTGGGTGGCCACCAACATCTACCTGGATCATGGTTTCCCTAAATGATGCAAGTCCAATTGATGTACTCAAAAACTGTGGGTTTCTCAAATACTTCAAGTTGTTCGGGATGAGGCAACAATCAGAACTATTGCAGTTCCTAGTTGATGCATGGGATCCAACGGATCAGAGTTGTCACATAAGGGACAAAGTGGTCCCTATTATTATCGATGATGTTTACTTTCTTGTAGGGTTGTTGATACGTGGTGCCCGCTTCTCTCTTTCAGGTTCTTCTTATGGAGGGGAATCAGTGAGGGACTATGTTTGACAATTCTGTTGGCCAGGTACACAACCTAAGAAATATAGAAATATAATCATCAAATATATTCATGATTTGCCTTCCAGAACAATCCTTTTCACCATCGCAAAGTTGGTAGGCAGTGTGACACCTCATTTGGCAAACAAATCATACATGCAGTATGCACTTGAGTGTCTTGAGCCAAATTTATTCAACTGGTGTGAGGTAGTACTTTCTCCACTAAAAGAATAGCTGACAAAGGTAAAGAGCGATAAGATGAAGAAATTTGGCTATGGATCACTCTTAATTTCTTTTACCATAGAGAGAATTCCATTGATGAAACCTCAACATGTAACCCTAGGCGTACCTGGTCCTAGAGATCCACGGATGTAGAGGTGGGTCGAATTGATGGCTAGAAATGCTGGTCAGTCATTGATTACATTTTCTACTGCATTCTTCAATTGGCTAGATTAACAACACATTATGGTTGAGGAGCATCCATACGCAGGGATGGATTTTCATGGAGATTCAAAGTTGAGTTTACGAGTGGGCACTTAATGGAGTGCTATAGGTAGATTTTTTTGACCAAACCTTATTGTTTTTTAAGTTTCTACATGTTTTTTTGTTTTTCATGTTTCAACACTAAACTAAAATCATTCTCATGCATAGAGATGATGGTATTGTTCAACTTGTGAGACACCATTAGGACGCAGGTGGACAAGTGCAGAGAAATGTTGGGAGAGCAGTTCTCTAGGATTTCGATTTGGTCGAGACACTAACAAAGTTGCAGGATCATGTAGAGGGATTAACCCTTGGTATTCCAGATTTTTAGATCGAGGAGTTACCTATGAGACTATAACACCATACTATTGGTGTTCCTGGCTGTTGGATGCGGATATTACGCATGATAGCTCAGGCTGTGACTTGAAATTATGAGCATCACTAAGTCTACTTAGGATGATTTTTGCATGCATTTTGAGTTTTTAGGTCAGATTTCGAAACATGTCTTGGACACAAATTTTGTAAAAAATTTTAAAAAATCTATCTATTTTTACTTTCAGAGTTTTATATAAGGTTATGTGCAATCCTATTCGAATAATGATGTGAATTGAAAATTTACTTTTACATGTGTTGCAAATGTTTGTTTAACACATAGTTCGCTAATGAGTCAGTTAATGTGTTAAAGTTTATGAAAATATGTTGATATTGAATGTACTCAAAATGTATTTCCAAAATATGAACTGTAAGGAACATATGAAAAATTGTTGGGTTCTAGACGGTATAAAAGTTTGTTAGTTGCAGTACAACAAGTTGTGAGTCCAACCTAACGATGATTCGGCGAATGCCAAGTGAAATGGGATCAGAGAGAAGTCCGATCAACACACTATACTTAGTGATATTGTTCATAGAGACACCGATACAAATCCCTTGAAAATTCACTAACTCACCACTTGGAGCGAAAATGGCCCATGCTGCAGAAGATAGGTTCTTCGTACTACGACTAGCACCATTGGCGCAACCAACAAATGGTTGCAAAGATTCTGACATCTGCAACAAATGCAAAGCGGATTACTTAACCTCATAAAAAATCTAAAAGGCACACTAACACACACACATGCAATTAAAGTGTATATATACTGATTTTACTACACTTAATTAAGTGTAGAAACATTTGAGGTACAACCTTGTTTCAGTGCTGTGACAATGGAATTCCATCATAATCCACCAACTCATAGGGAGCTTTTGCCAAAACAAACTTGACAATGTAAGGGCCCATCCATAGTGGTTCAAATTTCCCTACTCTTAGATTATCAGCTTCCTGATCATAAAGCAAGACCAGGTCTCCTTTTGAGGAAATGCGAGGCTTGACAATTATGTTGTATTGCACCTTGATTCATTTCTTATGTGCCTTGTTAGCTAATGTAGTTTTGTAATAGGTTTCATCAAGGTGGATGGGTTCTAAGAAATGCACTTCTTCATTAGAAGTGTTAAGTAATAGGTCAATCACGAGTTTAAGAGATGAAATTTCACATTGTATCAGCAAGATTGCCTCTAGACCATACACTAATTGAAAGGGTGCCAATCTAGTTGCATTCCTAACCAAGGTTCGATATATCCACAAAGCAGAGTATAGGATTAAATGTGAGTTTCAATTATGAACCCCTATCATTATTTGAAGCATTCACTTCAGGACTTTGTTGATTGCGTTAACTTGTCCATTAGCTTGCAGATAATAAGGAGTAGAACTGTCATGTGAAATTACCAACTTGGAAGTTAACTCAGTCATCATATGATTGCAAAAATGTGAGCCATGATCTGTAACTATAGCCTGTGGTAAACCAATTGGGGCAACCACATGGTTGAAAAAGAAAAGTGCAGCCACCTTGCCACTGTTGTTTAATGCAGGCATTGCCTCGATCCATTTTGTGAAATGGTCAACGACAACTATAATGTACCCATGCCCCCCGATCGAGGTGGGCTTACATGTCATGAAGTCAATGCCCCATTTGGAAAGTGGTCCAACAATGATGACAAAATGTAGTGGTGCAAGTGGTAATATAGCTTTATGGTCATAGATCTGGCATGCATGATAGCTTTTAATGGTAATAATGCAATCTTTGAATATAATAGGCCAGAAGTAACCAACATGGAGAATTATCTATGTAGTAGAATATCTACATAAGTGTCCACCACAAGGACCTGAATGGAAATCATTCAAAACTTTCTCAGCTTTGTCATGTGTGAGGCACCTTTGAAAAATTGTATCGATACAATGATGGTAAAGAGTGTCTCCAATGATCAGATAATATTTTGCTTGATATCAGATACATCGTTGTTGTGGGTGAGAGGTATCAGGCCAGAAAGTTTGGGTTTGGACATATATCAGTATATCTCCATACGACAGGTCAGATGATGAAACCAGGAACGATACTCATCCAAAACTGATGGTTCTGATGTTGAATCAATGGTATTCAAGGGAAGGTCACAAAGGAGCTTGATGAAAACTAGAGATTTCCTTGATTTGGATTTGATGAATTCCAAATGAAATTCCTGCAAAATGACAATCCATTTTGAGTACTTTCCCCCAAGAAATTGATGTGACAAAATATATGTCATAAGGTTGCAATCTGAAATGACAGTGGTCTTTCGAAGAAGGATATAGTGGCAAAATCTCTGTACTGCTTGAGCATCAACCAGAGCTATCTTTTTGACATAAGAGTACTTAGCTTTTGTATCATTGAGATTATGGCTCAAATAATATATCGTATGTTCAATCCCATCTTCTTCTTGGACTAAAACCATTCCAATGGTTGTATCTGCAGTGGCGAGATACAGGAAGTAGCCATTTTGATAATTCGGGGAATACATTAATGACGTTCTAGTCAAGGTATCTTTAAGAGCATCAAAGGAAGCTTGTGCAACCTGATCCCAATGGAAGGGTATCCCCTTTTTTAGTAGATGAGTAAATCCTTTAGCCATTTCAACATAATTAGGAATCAACCTCCTGAGAATGTTAGCCTTCCCTTGGAGTCTTTGTAACTGAAGTAGATTTGAAGGTGGAGGAAAGTCAAGAATTGCCTAAACCTTAAGTGGGTCAAGTCAAATTCCTTCCTTAGACACTATGAAACCAAGAAAATGACCAAAACCAACACAAAAAACACATTTGTGTGGATTGAGTCATATTTTGTAATGTCGAAACCATAAAAATATAGCTCTCAAATGATGCCAGTCCGCTTTTGTGAATGAGTACGTAAATCATCAAGGTGTGTTTGAAAAATATGTTTGATGTCATGGAAGGCATAATTCATTTCCCTCTAAAAATTTGCTCCTACATTCTTCAAACCAAGAGGGACTTTCCTATAAGCGAATGTGCCCGATGGAAAAATAAAATATGTTTTAGGTTGTTCCTCTGGGCGGATATTGATATGATTATGACTAGAGAAGCCATCCATAAATGAGAATATATCACATCCAGCACATTCATCAATAATCTGATCGATAAAGGGAGTGGGATAATTGTCTTTTAGACAAGCCTAATTAACATCCCTATAATCGATGCACACTCATATTGTCCCTTGTTTCTTCATGATAGGAACAATATTTGAAACCCAATCAGTAAGAGGAACAAGGTATATGAAACCATAATGCAAATTTTTTTCGACTTCTGTTTTAATCGTAGCAGTCTTCTTAGGATGAACAGGATGGAGGCGTTGTTGCATTGGTTTGACATCACGATACATTTTGATTTCATGTTCAACTATACTAGAGTCAATACCTAGCATCTCCTCATATGACCATGCAAATATATCTTGGAATTGATGAAAGAGAGCACGGAAAATATCAAGTTTTGATGGAGAACAAGATTTTCCAACATGAATGTTTTCTACAACTTTAGGTTTGGTCGAAATATTGATAGAAATAGTTTCTTCGATATTTGACAAGTTTCACTCAGAATCTACTGCATTTATGAAAACAAAATTCGAAAGTAAATAAAAAACTGAAGGGTGATAAAGTTCATTTGAGAAATCTTCTATGTGATCTGGAAGATGGGAACGGTGATGGTAATCTTCCCATGGTTCTTCTTTTCTCATCATTAATTGGATTATTCCTTCATCAGTAGAAAATATATGTGAAAAAGGATTGGAGGAAGTACCATATTCTAATGAATGATCTACCCATACAATTGGTGAAGATGGATTTGGGTTTTCTGCTCAGGTTATAAATATTGATTGCTATGCAATCTTAATGGGGCTTAGCAACATGATTTCATTATTACTATCAACTTCAAAAGTATTGGTAATCTTCCTCAAGTCAGATGAAGTGGAAGATATCATGTTGCAAGTCTCAACTTTTGCCACTTTCGCCAAGTTTGATGGTGATGGTAATGAAAAACTACCCATTAGGGAAGGATCCTTGAAGAGACCTACACCAATGTTTTGAAGAGATAGAGGGGGTCCGTGAACTAAGGGAATGCTTCGAGTAGCCTGGGAATTAGAGGCGAAGAAGGTGAGTTGGTCGATAACTGTGATTCTACCCTTATGAGGGAATGCAATTGTATGAAAGTATGTCGAAACCACAACATCCATACCATAAACCCATGGTCTTCCTAGAAAAATGTTGTAGTCAAGGGGTCCATCATCAACCTCAACTTCAATAGTTATTGTTTTTCCCCTAATTCGATTTTCAGATTACTCAATATTCCACAAGGCGTATATGTGCAACCATCAAAAGCTTTTAATGTTGTTTGTGAACATGACAAAGATGGTGAGCCAAGTGTTTTCCAGCAATTGATAGACATAATACAATTAGATGCCCTTTTGTCATTTATGGTTCAGTGAATAAGTTTATTGAAGGAATTTACTTGAATAAAGAATGCTAATTGCGCTGGTAACTATGGGGTATAACCCACATGGTTGAAAACCACAATATTGGAATCAGTTGGATTGATTCCATGAATTGCTGACAACAAAGCCTACTTTTGGGAGGGACAATTTTGAAGCATCTCAAGTGTTGACATAGCAGAAGATGATTGAGCGAAATCTTCTACTATGTTATAGTTATGTGTAGCTCAAGCTCGAGGATCATGTTGTTTTATGTACAACTCCCTTAGGCTGTTTTATTGTTAACTATGGTGCAATAGGTAGTGGAATAGGATCAGACTAACTCAAAGTCAAAGGATTAGGTTGATCGGCCTAGTTATTTGACGACGATGGTTGATTTCCATAATCTTTACTTCATGTTGACACCAAAACATCAATTTTAGGCTTAGAGGCAGATAACATAAGCACTTGGGAAGTGGAAGCATGGTATGTAGCAACCATATTTTTCTCTGATTTTGGAAAAGGATCAGTCAATACCATAGATGTATTAGAAGTCTTAAGAAGCTTTGAGATTTCAGATCGGTGAGGACAATCTCACGTAAAGTGCTTGTTGTTACAGATTAAACATGGTAACAAGGTTTCCTAGCTGAAGTAGAGGAATTAGATGATTTATCTTGAGGGAAAGTATTCTATTTCTTCTTGTTTTTTCCCTTCTTCTTGCTTCCTGGTTGCTTTTCATTCTTGCCTTTGTCAGATGACAAGACATTGATTTTTCAAGCAAGAGTGTTGTCAGGTGAATTTGTAATTTGATTGGAAATGGAAAGTGTTTGACCAGATGGTCTACCTGCTGTTTGTGTTCTCAAAGAACCAATCACACCATCATTGGCACGAGAGTCCTTACTCGATGGTGGTGGAGGAACAGTGAAAGCTAGTTGGGGTGCATTCAGGATCTTGTCATAAAGTGTGCTAGACAATGTATAAATCAAGTCCAAATATTAGGCACAAGCAATTACTTTCTCTTCTGTGACAACTCCACCTTTCGCCACCTCCTTAGTGTAGATGGTAACAAGGATTTTATAAACCACTCAACTAAGAGCTAACCATGGACATAAGTTTTAAGAATTTGATAACGACGATGCCACTCATGAATATGATCAAAGATATGAGTAGCGGTAGCCTGTTTAAAGTTGATTAATAGTTCAGTTCCAGTTTCATATCATATGGGCAACTGGAAGTGGGTTAAAAATATGGTAGCTAAGGTTGTAAAGTTATCAAAAGAAGCTCGTGGTAACTCAATGTACCACTTTACAACCGGACCTGCAAGCGTTCTATGGAAAAGACGTAGTCTAACTAGATCATCATTCAAGGAGTTTGATGAACACCATAAATGAAAATTCACTACATGGTTGGATGAGTCTTCTCTAGGGTTTCCATTGAATTTCAGAATATCGAAAGGTGATTTATGAGGAATCACTAGCCACCAAGGTTCATAAAGAATTGGGTCATTGGTGAGCGGGTTTAGATCTGGTAATTCAAGTGTTGCAACAAAAGGAAACTGTCTATTGAGGTCAGGTTGAGCATATCCAGGATAAGATGGGATTTCCTAGGAAATAGGCCTTTTCATACCAACATAAGGCATTTACTACTCATAACGTTGATAAGGGTAAGTTTGCTGAGAAAATCCAGTCTGAGGTTGTTGTTGAGCACCAGGATATATTTGATGTTGTCCAAACCGAGCATAGGCTTGTTGACTAGGACCTGGGTAAAATTGTTTTTGACCAAACCCAACATAGGCTTGTTGACGAACTCGAGGATGAGGTTGGTATTGCTTGAATTGCTATTTTTGATATTGGAGCTGCCAAGGTTGTTGAAGCAACTGTTGTTGTTGTTGATACAATGGTTGTTGATTTAATGGTTGTTGCCCAACAGTGTAAGCTTGACCAGGTTGTGAATACACTAAACCAACGTAAGTCTGAGTCATTCCCATAAAAGGTAAACTAGCCTGAGGTTGTTGGACTCTAGACACAAGTGGTTGTTGTAAAACTGCCTGAGAAGGCTGATTCTGTCAACCTAAAACTTGGGGGTCTGAGGTTGAAGGACCAACTTGAATAGGTTGAGATACAACAATTTGAGCTTGCGACCACGGTAAAGCTGTAACAATAGACGTTGTAAGTATCGATGAGATAGATTGCATAGGTTTTGATGGATACACAACCCTAGGTTCAACAGGCATTGTTGGCTGCCACTGATAAACAATCATTCTAGGCTAACCTAAAGACAATGGCATACTGACACATGGTTGCCCCCCAGAAAATTGAGGATAAGGAGAATGTGCATATTTCTCTCAGTATTGGGGTAGTCTAGTGTAAAGTAGATACATAGGAGGGTAACCAGATGAACCAGCTTGATATTGACATGATGGGTCTAGCGATTCAGTATCCATTAATGAAGAATGAGATAAAATTCCAATAGAGAACACTAGTGAAGACCAAGGGCTAGAAGTGACACCTAAGTGGGTTCCAGGTAAAGATTGGTAACCCGATGGCATGGACAAAACACCATACAGGTGTGACTTAGGTGTCATAGTAAACATCGAAGAGGTTGGGAAAAACGATTCTATCATAGCTGTAATAGATGGTACAATCTGGGATGTTGACTCTGCCATAGTCAAATGTCCATATAAATTTCCTAATGAATCAATAGGTGTCTGAATGTAATCAGGATCAAAAGCACCAGTAAAATGAGGAATGTAAGGATACAGATAAAGTCCAGTTCCAAAATGGAATGGAGCTCTGGGTGATTCTACCTCAGGTTCCTCTTATATCAAAATCAAACTAGGTGGAAGGGTTTCATCGTCATGTCCATAATAGATTTCTGGTATTTGTTCCTAAGGTAAAGAGGAAGTCTCGATAGTTATGGATGTCTGAGGATGTATAGTCAATCTTCTTCAAGTATGGTAACAACTTTTGATTGTTCAACCTCTAGATCCAAGTGTTCTGGTAAAAGAACAAGTTCAAGTTGGGCTTCTTGAACAACTTCTGGTTTAGAAGTAACTTCTAATTGAATAATGATAGTTTTAGGATCCACTTCTAGTTGAACAAATTCAAGTTCAGAAGTAATTTCTTATTCAACAACTTCAGGTTGAGAATCAACTTGTTGTTGAACAACTTGGGTTAATGTTTCACTAGATTTTGTTCTAGTATCCTCAGGTATTGTGGAGATTCTACTTCAGTAACAGATGTACCAATAACTTTCGGAGTAATTGGGGTCACAATACCTACTGGTATAGGTGTTTGTGGTAATTCAGATGAAGAATTAGAAGTTTGTGAAGTACTGGATCTAGTTAAACGAGACCTCTTTGACAGTATAGGTGTAGCTTCGGGTAGTAAAGGCAGTTTACTCGCTGTCCTCTGCAAATGACAGGGTAAGGGTTGATGTTCCTCCACAGTTGTTGATTGATTTTATTACAAAAAATAAATAAACAAAAAGTGGTAAGCTAGGAAAAAGGTTTACGAAGGAACTATGAACTACAAAATACCTCCCGACGAACCAAGAAGTATGGGCAAACAATGTCCCCGAATGTTGTGTTCAATGTATCACAGTGTACAAGGTGGCCAACTTGGTTACCTAAGGATGGATAGAAACCTAGTGTTGTCCTCCCATATATACCCAAGAGTATGTGGAGGCCCAATTCGTATTAGTGCTATCTAATATGAATCCACAGAGTGGGAGCATTCCTTTATACTTTACGTATTGTAACACCACCCTATATACCTGAAGGTACATGGATGAGCTATGATATACTCACGTACGTGGAATGAGGTATCACACTTAGAACGCTTTGCAAATGAGTTAGTGACAACTCCTACGTTTATGATTTCAGAACATGTCTCTAGCCTAGAACTTCTAAATGTTTTGCATTAGGGGACAATGCTCAATTAGGTTAATTGATGTTAATTTTAAGTTGATCTTGATTAAGATTTTTTCTTTCAAGGTTCACCACGTGATGCCTTTGAAATTCCTAGTATTAAACTAATATGTTAAGCATCCTTTTCATTCAATTTGAACAATGAAAACCTTAGCTAGTAGGGATAGAGCAATCAGATTCTTTTAATAAAAGAATGAAGAACACATCTAATGCAATTTCCCCAAACTATTCCTATGAGCACACACAAACTTTTTCAATGCATGATGCATGTTTTTCTTGTCAATTCCCTTAATTTTAATATGAACAAAAGGAAAATAATGCATGTACAATCAATCAATCTTTTTGCAAGAACGAAGACTTTACAACAGTTCCGTTTTGAACGAAATGAAGACTTTTATGACACTTTCTTTTGAACAAAGGTTAATAAACTATAAAATAACTTTGACAATGAATTGATAGTGATAAAGGAATCATTTAAGGAACACTAAGCAATCAAGGCCAAATTAGGGCTAGCAAAGGAAACACAAGTTGATTTCAGAGAGATAATAATCATTGATCATTCATCAAGCAAAAACATAAGGAAATTTGGGAAAAATCAAGTCAAAGGAGGGATTTTTGACCTAAGGAGGATCAACATAGCCCTGAATGGGAGATAGTGCACTTCAGAGCACTATCCTCAAGCCAAGGGTGCTTTATAATCCTCTGTCTCTTAACCCAACCTGCGTTGTTGCCAGAGAGGCCATCTTAGGGGCTTTCAAGCACAATTTTTACCAAAAAGCACTTCAAAAACACTGAAACAAGATCAATAGAAGCAAGTAAAGTCTACTAGGGTGTACTAGGATGAAGGTAAAATACCCAAAACAATGATCACTCCCTAGTGGAGTAGTCAATTTGTTATGTGGAATTTTGCATCTAGGGATAAACACAATTTCCCTAGGTGGGTAGCTACACCTAGAACAACAGATTTAAAGAGCTTAACCTCTTTCTATAGAAGATAAATAAGACAAGGGACCTACTTGTTATCTTTCGCTTTCCCCTTTTCTCCTCTGTATGGCTCCCATCACTCCTTCTCAAACTTAATCCACTCGACAAGTACCTACAATCATGAACAAAGGACAAAAACCAATCAAAGCAAGATATCTATCTACTAGAAGCAAATGGAATTGAAATAATTTACACATATAATCATCATACATAAAGACAAGAATATGGGAAAAGGTGTAAACAACTTTATTAGGTAGAAGGAAGAGTTACAACCATGAAGTCTAATCCAATGTCACTCCTCCAGCTTGGTTTCAACCAACATCACATTAAACGCACAACACACTGGCAACATAACAATACTTGCTTACAATATCAAACCTCACACCAACAGTATCTCCTTATAAATTTTCAAAGCCCAGCCCCTGATTACTTAGATGAGTACTCAATTTATAGGAAAATGGAGGAGGTTTGGTCATAAATGATGGTATTAAATGGCCTTCCAAACTTAGAGTTAGTTTCCATGGAGGAAGGGATGAGAGGATAGGAGGTTACTTAACTCATTCCCTATCCAATTTCGAGCTCATAGGAGATGATAAGTGTGGGAATCTTCTAGAAAGCTCAAGAAGATAAGAATATTCCTAGAACCCTATGTGGACTTCACTCAATCTCATCCAACGCAGGTCAAAGTGGTCATAAGTGCTCTGAAATGCACCCTGACATGGGCCTACCTCCACTGAAGTGCACTTATCCCTGACCAAGGCTATGCTAGTCCCTCAAGGAGGCATTTCTGGAGGGCTTCAGGCCAAGAAACTCTCACGGAAGGAGGCATTCAAAGTGATGACTTGTCTAGGGCATGTAGCAACTAAATTAGGGTTTGAAGAGCCCTAATAGTACTGATCTGAATGATAGGAGTGATGTGCCCAAATGGATCCATAAAAAGCCCGTCAATCTAGATCCCTTAAATCTCCACAAAATACCCAAATAAAATTGCTTTGATACCAAATGATCTATAAATTGTCAAGGATATTCCACTGGACAACTCCTCACAACAGATGTGATAATATTATATTTAAACTCTGAGATTCCACAATATTACAATTTTATTTAATTTCTAGATCTGCAAAATTAATTATAATTACTGCATGCATGTAAAAGTACAACAAGTAGAAAAGTAGAGAATGAAAAAATAATCTCACACACACATAATACACAAGATATGCTCTCTAAGAAACCCTTTTAGGAGAAAACCAGGCTAGAATGTGAGGCTGCTTCACTCTCTTTCTCTATCTGGAAATATGGTTGCAGATACAAAGAAGTAATGTCTCTATCCCATGGGCTACTACAGTGCACAAATCCTCTCTATTTTCTCTACATCTTATCTCTCCTGGCTATCTTTTCTCATCCATGGACCAAAATTCTTTGGAAAGAATGGAATGCCTCTTCCTCCTAGTGGCCCAGTTATAACACAACCCGATAGCCTACTAGTGGTTAAGTTTGACTACATCAAATCTTAACTAGAGTTAAAAAATAGACTCTTCTAGAGTCTTTTACATCATAAACACGTGGCTATCCCCTTTTCCATGAATAATGGGGGCTGACATGGCATCCTCCTAAACTATATGTGTGAAAATAGGAAGGTCAACTTTTGAGTGGTATAACGTTTGCTTACAGACTCCTATTGACGTGATTCTTGCGTCGTTGGAAATATCTTTGTGTGTAGAGTAGCATGGAAAGGTGAATATCTTAAGAAGAAAATATTTACCCCCAAAACACATCGTTTTATGCCTTAAAATGCTCCCAAAATGTTTCAGACCCTATTTCGCCAAACTGGGTCACACTAGTAAAAACTCTCCCATGACCTGATTCCTCCACTTTTTCCACTCCAAATGCATTGAGGTATGAAAAACAATATAATGATCCAATTCATATCACTAAACATGTGATGAGAAGTTACTATTATATGATTCGACTCCTTATGTGTGAGTTAAGGAAGTGCAATCGAGGGAAACACACCATATCATTGCTTCTCGACCTACTACGGGACTTCCAAAATCCTTCCTAGTCATTCCCATGACCAGTGCATAGGTCCAAATAAGTTTTAGGCCATTAAACTCCTCGAATCTCCCTTGATATGGATGAGGGTGTGTCTAGGAGGCTCTGAACGCTCACACAACAAGGTATGCATGCGTCTGACGAATTTCCCCTCAGACCTATGCCTGTGACCCTAGGATTTGTGCCACTTTTCAAGCCCAGAGTCCATATCACTACCCATAAATCCTTGTAGCCTTTAGAATCCATACCTTACATAATGACATGACTTAAAAATCAAAAGTGAATTTAGGATGAGGCCTGGCCATCACCAACTGAGGCTAACACTTTGTCAAACACTTGGCATCAACACAATCTATAGAAAATGAATACAAGAAAAGGCATAAATGACTAATAACTCATATGAGACTTGAAAAGAAGGATGAACACCCTCTTCCCTTAACTCCTTTGACATCAATTAGGTATTTCATTCATTATCCTTTCAGTTGAAAGTAAATACATGAAATAACCATGACTATAACCAGTCACATAGCCATGCTTATATACAACATTAAACCATGTATATAATAATGATATAACAATGATTAAGGCCGCATAATAATAAGTTGAAAAGTAAGAGAACTTAGCTTTTATTAAACATAAGGAAGAGCCAACCATGTTCAGGACTTCCATGTACCACCTGGTCGTAGACATGGCTTAACCAAATCTTTCTTTCAACTAGCTATCCCCATGCCATATTCCAAGCATGAATGTGGGATCTCATGGATAAAACAGTCTAAAGAAAATCAAGGGAATCCATAGGATAAACCACCACCACCCTCACCAAACCATGATCTCACCAACATCACACTAACCTCACAAAGCAAAATAGAGTTTGTGATGCCTCTGGACTGTATCAATATGCTTGAACAATTTTCCATCTCCTTGTCTCTAGGATTTACCAAAATCCACTACGGATCACTAGGCACTAAACTGAGACACCAGTCTATGGGATTTACCACAGTCCACACTGGATCACTAGGCCCTAGCTAAGACTCCATGCTCAAGCTATTGAAAATAATACTGAGAGGGGGGGGTGAATCAGTATTATCAGGATAATTATTCTTTTTCAAAAACAACCGTTGTACGCTACTTTAATTTAATAAAACAGCGTATGTACGCGATTATGCAGAAAGAAACCCGCGTATACAGAACATGCTTTTACTTTACTTTAAACTTTCAGATGATGATTGTTAGTCAGTGATGCAGAATCAAATAACAGAGCAGAAAGATAATCACACACAGAAACACCAGATATAAGGGGAAACCCAATGTGGGTGAAAACCACCTGCTGCAATTCGTCTCTATCTTTCTTTAAATTAGAAACTTCTGTTTACAATGTACTGGTGCAGTCCTTTACCAGTACGCAGGCTGCAACCTGCAGAGAGCTACAAATCTTTCTCATTTTCCAGCTTTCCTGGAAGGGAGCTACAACCCCCTTTGCTCTTGCACTAGCCAAGATACTAGTATGTAGGTGCTGGCCTACAGAAGGCTACAACCTTCTCT